>JAGFPH010006379.1:3550-25036 GCA_018207615.1 Philaenus spumarius | reverse complement strand
AAAAAATAAAGGTGATTATTTAGTAAACTGAAAAAATATTGGTGATTGTCTACTATATTGAAAAATGTAGGCGATTGTCTACTATACTGAAAATATATAGGGATTGTTTTCTATACTGAAAAAAATATAGGCGGTTGTCTACTATATTTAAAAAAATAAGTGATTGTAAGTATACTGACAAAATATAGGGAATTGTTTAGTCTAATTATTTGCATATAGTAATTGCTGTACATTTTTATAAAACTACCACTATGTAGGCCTACAAGGAAAGAAGACTGAATTGGAATGATTTCTTGTCTTGGAGTTGAAAATTTGAGAACGTTTTAAATAATGTAAATCAATGTTACATTTATTATTTATTTATTACCTACTAGGGATACCCCAGCGTGCTTCGCACGCCAAACCTGTTAGAACTTTCTATAGGTACACATAATTATGTTATATTTTCTTTATAATATAGATGTAGGATTAATAATAACCTCAAAACTAAGATCGTTAATGTCCAAAATGAAATTATTTTATGTTATAACATCAGTTATAAATAGGCTTAATAAAGGTTAAAAGAACCAGCAATGCTCAGGTCTACATTTTAATAAAACCCTAGCCTAAAATTTAGAAAAAGAAATAATTATTGCTTCAAAGTTTAAAATCAGCTGGTAATGTTAATTGGAAACGTAAGTTGGATGGTGTTGGATCGTGAGTGGTGAAACGCATCCAACTTGCAGTCCAACTCGGTCGTCCTACAAATCGGACCGTGTATGCCTAGATTTACATAAAAACAAAGGAAAAGTCAATTTAGAAGTTTAACTGTAATATAGGCTAATTACATCTTTTGTTACATATTATGAATAAACAGCTGATTTGGATCAAAAACTTAACACAATTTTATGTTTAGCCTATACTGAACTAACACATGTTTATTGAAAGTATTTAGATTTATTACCATAGCAACCAAATTAACAAATTTTAGGCCTACATTTTTTTTATTTGCTCAGTGTTTCAGCTTACATGAAATATGTGTAGGCCTATGTATAATTATTTATATATTTGTTTAAATTCTAACTTTTAACATCCTCAATGATTACATCACTGTTTCATCAGAAATATTGTATCAAAGCGAGAACTAAGAAAATGTTCCAGTGAAGTCACACAATGGAGAAATAATATTACAAACAAATTCTACAAAATATGTTACTGGGATACACCCAAACATTGTGCGTTTGAATGAATATAAATAGTGCATTTTACAAAAAAATTTCGAGTTTTAAGTGTATACCAATTAAGTAGTTAGTGAAATCAACCCAAAGTTATAATAGTTAAATAAAACAATTTTGTTAGGAAAAATTAAGTGTCATTTACTGGAACAGCAAAACCAATTTTAGTTTGTATATTACTAAAATTAACCGGTATAATTAAGGTAAATGTACAAATAATTTATAGTACAATACTATATAACTTTATACAATGAACTAAATGAAGTTACTTTTTTTGTTCAACAAAGTGATAAAACATGTTGATAGATGAGATTAATGCCAATGAGATGTTAATACCCCAAACTGTTGTATCTATCATTGGAGATGGGGCCTGCCTTTTTCGAGCTTTTTCTTTTCTCTTATTTAATACCCAAGAAAGGTGTCAGGAGCTAAGAGAAACAATTGTTACGTATGTGGCTGAAAATTGGAATAACTTTGCTGAGATGTCTTATAACTCCAATGGCGATAATTTTTCAACTTCTGTGGAGTATGTACGTGATATGAATCAACATTCAGTAAATGCTGGTTATTGCGAATTGGTTGCCGCTGGTGAAATATTTCCATTTTTGTTTGAAGTTTATTATAATAATAATATTTATGCAAAATTTGGTACAGACACATTCCCCGTAAAAAGATTGCGCCTAAGTGGGAATATTAATAGTGGTCATTTTGACGTGTATTTGCCTATTTCCGAAGACAATGTTTCACAAAATTCTACATTAACTATTTACCGGTATGTCAAAAATAAAAAGCGTCTTGCTAGGTACACAAACAGAACACGAAAAAATCAAAATATTCAAGCTGTGAAAAGTATAAACAAACCAACCCGAAAGGTAATCAAATAGCTGTGGAAAAGTATCAAGATGATCACCCCGATTTAAATAGATGTACATCAGCTGCATATCAGATGCGTCACCCAAAAATGGATAGAGTAGCAGCAATTAAATATCAAAATAATCACCCAGAGGTGCACAGAGCAGCAGCCGTTGCCTATCAAAACAATAGCCCAGAAGGCCACAGAGCTGCAGCAGCTAAGTATCAAAGCAATCATGTTGAAGTTCATAGAGCATCCCAAAATCTATATGATCGAAATAATCCAGGATTTCGGGCAGAAATTCGTTTGCGCATATGGAAAAATAAAAAACTTTCTGGTCTGGCCTATGATCCTAATATAGTTTATAAAAATGACATTGGTATCATGAGTGAAAAATGTCGGTTTTGCCATGCTCTTAAATGGAAAGGCGAGACACTTGGTATGTGCTGTAGTTCTGGTAAAGTACAGCTCACCCCTTTGCAACCTCCACCAGAACCACTATATAATTTACTTATTGGTGAACACCCTGAGCAAAGCCACTTCATTGATCGCATTAGGCGGTACAACGGTTGCTTTCAGATGACATCTTTTGGTGCTAAACAGATTGTTGAAGATGGTTTTATGCCAACTTTTAAAGTGCAAGGCCAAGTTTACCATTTATATGGAAGCTTGCTCCCACATTCAGAAGAAGAGGCTAAATTTTTGCAAATCTATTTTGTTGGTGAAGATGAAAAAGAAGCTCGACTTAGGTGCTCGAACTATCCAGATGTCAAACCATTTTTAGTTAAACAGCTGCAAGATATGCTTCATAGTGAAAATAAGTACATTAGAGATTTAAAAACTACTATAGATAAGGTACCGGAGAATTGCGAACATTTTCAAATAGTGATTCACGCAGACAGAAAGCCTGCCAACGCTCATAGAGGTTGTTACAATGCTCCCACATCTAATGAGGTAGCTTTGGTAATAGTTGGACAGCAGTTCGAAAAGCGGGATATTGTCATTCAAAGCCACGATAATAAACTACAACGTATCAGTGAACTTCATAGATCTTATGATGCACTACAATATCCGCTTATGTTTTGCCACGGAGAAGATGGATATTCAATAGACATTTCACAATGTGATCCTACAACAAAACTTCCTTTGAACAAAAATGTATCTGCTGCCTGTTTTTATGCCTACAGAATTATGGAGAGGGAAGGAGAAAATAACTATTTGCTTCGTTATGGTGCTTTATTTAGTCAGTATTTAGTTGACATGTACGCCAAAATAGAGACGGAAAAATTGAATTATATCAGATATCAACAAAAAAGGCTTAGGGCAGATAACTATATTCATTTAAAAGACGCCATAGGAAGACAAGACGTTCAAGCAGATCAACTTGGAAAATTAGTAGTATTGCCATCATCTTTTACTGGAGGACCTCGGTATATGCATGAACGGGGTCAGGATGGAATGACTTACGTCCGACATTATGGAAGTTCAGATTTATTTATAACATTCACTTGCAATCCAAAGTGGAAGGAGATTCAAGAATCATTGCTACCTAGGCAAAAACATTATCATCGTCCTGATATTATTGCAAGAGTTTTCAATCGTAAAGTAAAAGAGTTAACAGATCTTTTGTTTAAAGGCCAACTGTTTGGAAAAGTTCGATGTCACATGTATTCTGTTGAATGGCAAAAGCGAGGCTTGCCGCATGTTCACATATTTCTATGGTTGGAAGATAGAATTTCATCCAATATGATAGATAAATTCGTATGTGCTGAAATTCCAAACCCTGATGAAGATCTACTACTTTATGAGATAGTCAAGGCCAATATGATACATGAACCATGTGGCATTTTGAATAAAAGCTCTCCTTGCATGAAAGATGGGCGTTGCACTAAGTATTATCCGGCTATGCTTCTTCAAGAAACTCGAAGAGGTGAAGATGGATATCCAAAATATAAAAGACGATCGCCAGATGATGGAGGTTTTAAGGTGAACATAAAATCAGTAGATTTGGACAACCGATGGGTAGTACCTTATAACCCTGTTTTGTTACGTACTTTTAACGCCCATATTAATATAGAAATGACCAGCTCTGTAAAGTCTATAAAGTACGTTTGCAAATATATTACTAAAGGCAACGATCAAGCAGCATTTGCTATGGAGAAAAAAAACGAGATAGATGAAATAAAAATGTATGAAAGTGGTCGATATATAAGTAGTTCCGAAGCAGTTTGGAGAATTTTAGGATTTTCAATTCATGACAGGTATCCAGCTGTCACTCACCTTGATGTTCATCTAGAAAATGGACAACGTATTTACTTTACTGCGGATAATATAAATGAAAAACTTATTCATCAACCAACAACAACTCTTTTGGCATTTTTCGAATTATGCCAAAATGACGAATTTGCTAAAACTCTACATTACTTACAAGTGCCTTCGTACTACGTATGGCAAAATAAAAAATTTGTTCGGCGTAAACGAGGAGAAGCTGTAGAAGGTTGGCCAGGAGTAAGAAAGGATCATGCTTTAGGTAGAGTATACACTATTCATCCCAATAACGTAGAGTGTTATCATCTCCGTCTTCTTCTTCATCACATTAGAGGCCCAACATCCTTTTCTTATTTAAAAACAGTAAATCATATTGAGTATCCTACTTTCCAAGCAACATGCAAGGCGCTCGGGTTATTAGAAGATGACCAGCAATGGGAGTTTACTTTAAAAGAAGCTGCAATAACACGCTCACCTTTTAAAATGCGGGAACTATTTAGTGTAATGCTGGTATTTTGCCATCTCTCCGATGCATTGAGTCTGTGGAATAAATTTAAGGGTGATCTTTCAGAAGATATTATGAACCAATTGAACGGACAACATTTACAAAATAATCCATCAGTAGAGTTAGTATACAATAGGTGTTTAGAGTTACTTGAAGATTCTGTTTTAGCTTTAGGTGGACTAAACATGAAAGAATACGGTTTACCTAATCCAAAAAGATCTGGTGAAATTTTAGGAAACAAAGATTATGTGAGAGAAACTAATTATGATATTGTTGCTTTGAATGAAACTGTATTGAAAAACGAAGCCTCATTAACAGATGAACAACGAATCGTTTATGATCGAGTTTTAGACAGCGTTGAATCCAACTTAGGGAAAGTTTTCTTTTTAGATGCTCCTGGTGGAACTGGTAAAACTTTCCTCATTAACTTGCTTTTGGCTAAAGTGAGAAGCAGCCATAACATCCCTTTGGCAACAGCATCATCTGGTATTGCTGCTACATTATTGGATGGAGGGAAAACCGCACATTCAGCCTTTAAGCTGCCATTGAATCTAAAAATTATACCACAACTCCTTCATGCAATATCAATAAACAATCAAATCTAGGAAAAATGTTTCAGGATTGCAAACTGATTGTCTGGGATGAGAGCTCAATGTCACATAAAAAAGGCTTCGAAGCTTTGAGAAGATGTCTGCAAGACATTAGAAACTCAAAGAATACTTTGATGGGTGGAGTAACAGTTCTTTTAGCAGGAGACTTTCGTCAGACTTTACCAGTTGTACCGAGAGGAACTCGAGCCAATGAAGTCGAAGCTTACATCAAGAGTTCATATCTATGGCCTCAAATAACGAAACTTTCGCTCACAAAAAATTTAAGAGTTTACTTAAGAGGAAATGTTACTGCTGTGCAGTTTTCTGAACTCCTGTTACAAATTGGAAACGGCGATTATCCAGGGTCAGAAGGAAAGATTACTTTGACTACATGATTAGGCACAGTAGTAAGTACTTTGGAAGACCTGATATCGAGAATATATCCCGACATTAAAAATCTCAAAGATAAATCGATTGACTGGCTATGCGAAAGAGCCATTTTGACATTAAAAAATGACACAACTTCTGAAATTAATAATATTTTATTAAATTCATTACAATTCGAAAAAATGCAATATGTCTGTTGATTCAGCTTTAAAAGTTGATGATGCAGTACAATTTCCAACAGAGTTCCTGAATTCTTTGAACCCGCCTGGATTTCCACCACATGTTTTAACGCTTAAAGTTAGTGCACCTATTATGCTTTTGAGAAACCTTTGCCCTCCAAAACTGTGCAACGGTACACGTCTGCGTGTGACTGCTCTCCAGAAAAATCTTATTGAAGCAACAGTTATTACTGGAAGTGCCAAAGGTGAATCAGTTTTCATTCCACGCATACCTATGATACCATCGGACTATTCCTTTGACTTCAAAATAATTCAATTTCCTGTTAAAGTGTGCTTCGCAATGACAATTAATAAGTCACAAGGACAATCATTAAAAAGAGCTGGAATTGATTTAAGAGAAGATTGTTTTTCACACGGACAATTATATGTTGGATGTTCCAGAACAAGTAGTCCATCAAGTTTAGTAATTCTGTCACCAGGAGGAAAAACATCTAACATAGTGTATAAAGAAGTTTTGAAATAATTAAATTTAAACTTTAATATTGATTTATTTGTCTATTTTTAGGAAAATTTACATTTTTCATAAGTGTATATATTTTTTATAATTCTCATTTACATATTATTTTTAGTTTTATGTACATTTTTAAACTCAATTCTAAAAATATGTAAATGTTTTGTAGATGAGAATTCCCGTTGCAGCTTTACTTGCTATAATTTGAATGTAAGAAATATATGATTAACACTTTTTAATAAATACTGTACTTTACTGAGTAAAAATTTATTTATAATCTTAAATAACTTCGACTTTTTTAAACTTGAAATTTTGACTTTTTTTTAAACTCAAAAGAATTTTAAATGTAAAATTAATTATATCTAAATTAATGTTAGAAATTAAAATTATATATAAACAATATGCACTGGGTATAAGTAGCATTTCCTAATTTCAATAATACTATTAAGATTGCGGGCAAAGCCGCGACGGGTAATGCTAGTATTAGTATAGATTACGTTAAGTATTAAGTTAGTAAGCTGCAAAGGTCGACGTTACTATAGTAACAGGCGTAGTTTCCCCGGGCACAGAAAGAGAAAAACAACTAAAATTTATGTTAGAAGTGATAAAATGTAATATCAGTTCCACCAACACCAAGAAGTCTTGAACAAGTGTCGTATACAATAAGCCATATTGATTTTATAGTAGTATTTTTTTTTATATTAAAAATTGTTTGCTCATTGCATAATGTTATTATAATAACAAATTCAGTTTGATTGTTATTTCGAATAAAATATTTACTATGCAGATTTATTAACTAATTTGTTGTTGTAATCTTGAGTCCCTGCAATATTACGCTAAAGTGCAAGGCCTTATTTTGAAAATGTAAGCATTAGATAAGCGTAGGCCTACTTTAGCGAATTTCAAAAATGAGGAAGTCATTAGAAAACTAGAGATTATATTATACAACTAATATTCTACACGATTTTGCGATTGAATTGATCGTGAGGCTGCTATTGCAGCGCAAAGTTTACGAAATGGGGAAAAAATACAACTAAAATTTAACGGAATTCCTTATGTTGTAAACGAATAAATAAACCTTAACTAAGAAGCCAACTATAGGGGAGACCGGGGAAATGGCGATCACTTAAGGTTTGATGTCGAATTACACAAAGTCATGAAAACTTATGACAAAAATAATTCATGCTACATAAAATATAATCTTTTGTCTTTTGAATACCCTTGGTAACAATATTTTAAAATTACATATTTACATAGAAAAATATGTTTATAAAAAAAAACTACCATGTTCTGCATTACCCCGTCATCCGGGGTAATAACATACATAGTGTTCGCTATTACCCCATATGTAAAACCCATGTAAAAACAAATGTGTTAAAAACAATAGTTTTAACACATTCAATAGTAAAAATGTTAAAACATTCAATTTGATTTTAATTTTTGCTTTTAATTTCAACCAAAAATGTTGGTAAGTATTAACAGTATGTTGGTAAAATCTCTGCAACAGAAATCGTTTCATTTTTATTAACTGCAGTTGAGGTTGGGATAATTTCTTCTAATGCTGGTTGTAATTCTTTAGTTTTGTCCTCCTACATTTCATAAATAGCTCTAACATCTGCAACCAAGAAGTCTTCTTCACTAAAATTTCCTGAATTAAATGGTTAGATCCTGTTGTTGTGGAACCATTTATTCCTTTTTACTTGTTTGCTACATATCAATGTAAGTTAGGGTTTTATGAACATAGTAGTGACTTCTGAAACGAAAAAATCTCGTTTTCCCGCATGAAGATTTCACACTTTTGATTAAACACAGTTTTCAGAGGGCGACAGAACATTATGTTCAAAAGTTGTAGCCTATGAGACGGGTGTAGTGGTTAAACACTAAACAGCAAGGCCGCACCATTGTCCTTACAGAAGTTGTAGATTACAAAATTGCCATAATTACACATGTGGGGAAATGAGAACACGGCCCGAGGTAATGGCGAACAGTTAGTTCGTGATTACACCATTTGTCGCCATATTCTTTTTCATGGCATATTAAACATTAAATTACATTACTTCTTAAACATCACAACATAGGCTAGATATACTAAAACGAGTGTTGATTCTAGTATCCCTGATAATAAAGTAGATTTAAACAGATTTGTACTTACCCTCTTTTAATTGTTTGTTGAATTTAACAAGCAAAGTGTTAGAAACAGTTTTTTGTTATCATTAGCAAACCTAGCAACGTAATGAATGAAGCCAGTCCAAGCGTGGTAATTAGACCTTCCCACGTGGTAGGTAGCAGAACCAGACTCAATATTCAAACACAATAAGCAAAAAATGTGATGTTAAGCATTACCCGGGTGATCGACATTTCCCTGGTCTCCCCTAAAAATTTTCTGTAAAACAATAAAGATTGAATTTAGGAACTTTCGCAAAAAGTTTCGGTAGTAATAATTAAGCGTGTCTGCTGAAGTTCAGAAGTGTTTTAATGACATTTAAATGTACATTTTTTCGTATTCAGGCATAGTGTAGTGTGTGTAAATAAATAGACGCTAATTTAAGTCACGAACGAACAGGAAAAAACACTTTTTCTAATTGAATAAAGTTGTGTAACTTATTAGCCTTATTTTCCTAAAAGATACAAAGCAACTTAAAGTAATTAATGTGTTATAGAACTAATTTAGGATGTAAGACTTTTTTCGAGGTTAGAAGTAGTTGAAAATTTTCTAACTGAGTACATGCCGTTAGGGATTTTTAACACGGTAAATGTACGAAGCCTACAATTAAACTTTTTACCCAAAGACCTGAAATAAAACAACATATGATACATTTTAATCACACGTCTATACTTAAATCTACGGTTTTACCCACGAATATTAAAAATACAGTCATCTAGGCAGAACTGCACAGTTGTTCACTTTAAAATTCACTTAAATTTTTCGTCAACAGTTTCCCATTCGTATTTGTAAATTAACAGACATTCAAACGTTTATGATTCTGTTAAAAAAGCAATAATTTTGATCAATATTCCAAGATTGTTCTTCAATTGGCCAAGAATGAAGTAAATTGTAAAAATATATTTAAACTCAACGATTTCTAACCTCTCAGTCAATTATATAGCATATTTTATTAGCATATTAGTTATTTATATAGCATATTAGTTTTATAACTTATATACAAAAACAAACAACATCCAGACATAATACAGGGTTATTCAAAAAGAAATAGACACTTTTCTAAATCAAGAACATTGAAAGTGTATAATTTATACCATGTTAATGTTTATGGTTCATGACCATGAACATTTATGGTCATGTTGGCATCAGTGGGTAGCTAATAAACTAAAATTTTACTTTAACAGCTGATTGTACAACATTGTTGCTAGATAACCCTTCTTTTTGTTGAAATGGTTAATAATAGCGTTGAGAAAGCTTTTTGTGTGTTTGAACTAGAGAAAACACGCTTTGAAGAAGATGGATTCAATGATCGACTAATAAGTGGGGACGAATCAACGTTGCATATAAGTGGAAATGATAACAAACACAACCTGCGTATCTGGGGAACACAGAATCCTAGAGTAATTGTTGAACATGAGAGGGATTCTCCTAAGATAAACGTAAGATATTAATACAAAAAAATATACGGGCCTTTCTTGTTTCAAGAAAGTACGATCAGAGGAACATACTATTTGGACAAGGTGAGTGAATTAATTATCCCTCAACTAGAAGAAGACCTTAATGACTACATAGTGGTTCAAATGGAGCTCCACCGCATTGGCACCATGATGTCAGAGAATACCAGCAGGCGCTTGGATTGGTCGTGTAACTGACAACAATGTGTCACTCAAGCGTTGGGCACTCCAGATTTGACCCCATGTGATTTCTTTCTGTGGGGTTATGTTAAAGATCAAGTTTTTAATTATCTATTAACCATATAGCCTCTTGGAATTAAGGCAATGTGTAAGAAGAGCTATAGAGAGTGTTGACATCAATACCCTTAACATAGCCTGGTCAGAACTTGACTATCAAATTGATGTTTGCCGTGTAACCCGTGGGGCTCACATTGAATATCTATAACATTGTTAAACATTTTTTTTAAAGTCCTCTTTGTAATGGTACTATTAATTTTTTTCTGTTGATAAAACCCGTTTTTCTATGATCATTAAAAAGTGTCCATTCTTTTTGAATAACCCTAGATTGTTTTGATTGAAGTTGTGAACTTGAAAACAACCTCAAAGAATATCTAGGCTAGGTTTTGTTAAAGTTTTACAGATGATGAGGGAAATCAGCTGTTACATTTCTAAAATGGTTTTTGTTGACAGCTGCGCAATAAAGTAACGTATGTCTTTAAACTTATAGTTATTTTACACCACCATGCGCTATAATATCTTGTTACGTACGCTCGTTTTTATAGTTGTTGATTAGAAGGACTTGCATTTTCATGGTTGCAGCTGAGTGATATAGGTAATGTAGTAAAATGTTTGTCCAGTGACTAAATCAAATATGACGTATTCTTAAATTGCAAAATTCTTCCAACACAAATCAATTTAAAACAAAGTATATTTGTTTTTAGAAATACTCGATAAGTAGGACATACTTCTTAGGTAAACTTACTATAGCGTATATACAGTTTAACTTTAGCAACAAGGAAAATTGAGAAAATATTTTCCTACAGATAAATACACCAATATAAATAGCACAGATACCAGCGTGAATTCTGGCACTTGAGCAAACCGCTACTACCCTGACTAAAAACATCAGTACCCGGTACGTCTCTGTTCACTGCTAAGGACGCAAATGTGAGCTTGACACTGAACACTATGAGAAGCGGCCGACACACAGTGCATTGCACGCCAATCCCCGTATTGGGAGTATTTTCAATACACAATGCATTGCGTGCTTCGCACGCCAACCACCGTATTGGGGGAATTTTCAATACACAATGCATTGCGTGCTTCCCACGCCAACCCTCGTATTGGGAGAATTTTCAATACACAATGAATTGCGTGCTTCGCACGCAACCCCCGTATTAAGGGTGAGGTAAACATCCACTAGTTCGTTTGGAGGATGAGTCACATTAGAAAGCGGTGTGGGAAAATGTTTTTTCCTCCACTTACGGCCTTTCCCCACACCCCCGCCCCATCGCGCCACGGCGAGGCCAAGTGCCAGGATTCACGCCGATATCTGAATGTTTGCAGCAGAATTGGATTTTCTGCAGCCAGCTTTATCCAGAACCTAATTTTCTCTTTTTGCTGTTTGTATGCTTCAGCTTTCCGGTGCACCGTCTTCCTGGAAATCAAACCCTGGAAGACAACAACCGTTTCGGCGGAAATTTCGTATTCTGCATTTGAATAAACAGAATTTAACTGAGATTTCTACAAACGAGTTGGTTTATCACGTTACTTTTGTGGAATTAGCTAATTATGCTATTATTAAAACTTCGCATAGTGCAAACAAACTAAGGCGTCATCACCGCCTGGAAATCGTAGAGCATTTACTTAATGTTCATAAAGTAATTAAATTAATTGAGATTAATCTACAACCACACACCCGGAAAAAATATTTTGTCTGAAAATTCCCTTTCCACCTTTCTCTCGTTTAATTGCTTTTCTTCCTACAAGGATAATCGTGGCAAGAAGTTGACATTTGTGGGGAAATGAAATTGACTTCGCCTTTCCGAGAACACCAAAACAATATACATGGTTTTATTTACATTACTTTGTTGGGAGCTAGTTATATTGTTCTCTTTATTGAGGTCTGAATTTCGTATTCTTTAGAACCAATGAATATCGTAGATAGTCCTAGATTTCCTCTTCAAAAATATTAAAACATCCAATGCGTGTTCTACAAAAGTTTAACATATTCATATTCTTGTTTTCAAATTAGTTTCCAATGATGTATTGATCATATTTTTACAATTTTTTTATTTGAACATTTTCCATCGTTTGTGTATAAAAACTAAAAGAAAAACATAAACTTAGAGGAGATGGTAATAAAAATATAAAGAAGAACCAGAACTAAATACTAGAACTGAGATGTCGAGAAAACTAGAACAGGGTCACCAGGGACACACAAAGCATAACGATGTTCAAGTGGTCGCTGGTCCGATGGCAGAGTTTGTACTCTGCGAGCGAAGCGAAGAAGTCCATGACCCGAGGCCTCAAGGTCGAGGTGCAAACTTGCAAAGCGAACGAACGTGGAACGAAGTTGAGCGTGAGTCGAAGCTGGAGGCTCAGGTGCAAACAAATTCTCCTAACATATTTCGAAATATATTTCCCCAAATTGTTGGCTGAAACCGTAACACATCAGCGACCACAGAATTAAATAGACTGGTCATGCCACAAGCCTGTACACTGTGGGAATCGAAGATAGGTCTGCCATCGTGTGTGAGGATAGAAACGTCGAGCGGTCCTAGAGAGGAGTGGAATTTTCAGTGCGCCCTATTCATTTACACCGTGGTTTCAATAGCTGAACATGCTAGAAAATCTTTGAAATTTGACAAACGTACAGTTTAATAGTGTGGTACCGGGTACGCTAATGGTGTGTTCACAATTTGAAAATAAAAATGGTTTGGCATTTAAAAATCGAATAAAATCCAAACATTTTATATTTTTGAATTCGTCACATCAAAAAGTTGCATTGCGAGAAATTTTTTGTTTTTATAATTTGCGTCATGTAGGCTAAACGAGAGAAATGTAGCTGAAAAGCTACATTTTCAGAAAAGTATTTTTTTTTTAAATTAGCTATTATAGTTTCTATCATACAACAGTTAGAACACGAGCTTCGTTTCGCGTGTAATGTGGCACCATAAACGGGCGGCTGGCCGGCGGCTCGCGACTTGCATCCGCCATATTGTGTGAGTATTTGACTCTGAAATTGGCTTCACTCTTGCGTTCGACCTGTCCAGTCTAATTAATTCTGTGGTCGCTGTAACACATATACATTTAATTTTTGAAATTTCCGAAACTTACATCGCGGTTCAGCTGCGCGGTTGAGTTATTTTAAAACTGCATCTTGTTTGACCAATATTATAAATAATACTCCTACTATTTATTGCAATCATTACCATGTAGTGTATATACACTAAATTTTCTGTGGAGGTCGAGTGGTGAGAAAATTTTGTTTGTTTTTGAAGTTTCCAGAAGTTACTGTGTTATTTTCAATCCTTTTTTTCTAAAGATGTTACGAGTAGAATGTTAACTATGGATCCGGTTTTTACGTGATACAAATTTGTTTTAATCTTGTCCTGAATTATTTAATGGTTTTTGGTCTGTACCGTGATCGCGAAGAGACAACGGTCCACTTTTCCCGGTCCAAAAATCTTACCCTTTATTTTAATATCGTTTTCCTTCTACAAAGCAATAAGAACTCGAGATGGAATTTAATTTACAACAAATGAAAAAAATAGCCTCTTTCCCGTTTCAATGCAATAAAATGAAGTCGACTTAAGTATCAACTTTCAAGCTCCTACTGACAATCTTCCAAATAATGAGTCGAAGTTGAACCTCTTCATGCTAGTTATTAGTTTTTAACAAAGAACAAAAATACTGTTATTTATTTACATTGGCTTTATTTTTAATGAATCATTTAAAAAGTTCATCTCAACTAGGTACGTAGTAGTTGATATTTTTAGTTTATATACGCCCAATAAATATATTTGTATTAAAGTGTTTGTATCACACACCAAACAGTTGCTGTATATTATATTTGATACAAAATGTGACATAACCATAAATTTGTGTGGAAAAATTTCAACATAAGCAGTTTTCATTTCAACAAGTCAAAACACGAATTAGGATTTTATGTAAATCTTCTACTTTGACCCGAACACATTTATAACACTTAGATTTAAATTGAGTGTAAACCACGAGTCAGCCACCGATTGCTTTTATTTTACCCTTCTACCAAGGCCGTAGCCAGGAAAAATTTTCGGGGGGGGGGGGGGGGGTCAGGTCAGGACCGGGTATTTTAATTTAAACCTTTTTAACACGTTCACTGCTAAGGACGCACATGTTAGCGTGACACTAAACACTATAAGAAGCGGCCGACGCACAGTACATTGCACGCCAACCGCCGTATTGGGAGTATTTTCAGTAAACAGTGCATTGCGTGCTTCGCACGCCAACCCCCGTATTGGACGTATTTTTTGCAGCCAAAATTTTTCCACTTTTTGATAAATATAGAAGTCCTGACTTTTTGTAGTTTTATTTTCATTGATTTTCCTACTGCTCGGTCTTGCAATGCTCCAACGAGACCGCTTTTTAGAAGGGCTTTGTGTTATCTCATCAGGTGTAGCTGTCACAATAGATGGTGCACATGCAGGTAGGTCCGACTTTTCACCTCTGTCGCTATCGCCACCTTCAGCTACGGCATGAGTAACCAAATTGCCAATACCTGTTAAACTACTGGTAGCGTGTTCACTTCTTTGTTATCACCTAAGCTATTGTCCGACAGTAAATAACCTGCTTTGGAATGTATATTCGGCAGTGTAACTTCATCACTGCTGCTTTCATCTGCATAGTCTGGGACGTATTCTTTATCTTTGTCGGAATCACACCCAAATCCTAGACTAGAAACAAACTTAACTAGCTATGTGGATTTGGGTAGTTTGACCATTGGTATAGTTGCCATAGGACATATTCTCTTATGGTAAAACTACATATTTGCACTTGGGTCATATTACCACTAACAAAACTTGAGTATCAAGGATAGGTAAAAGGAACACTAAAAAAAAAAAAGTTTCCAAACCGAATTGAACTTGGTTGATTTTACCACTTCACGCATCTTAACATGATATGCAACTGGGTGAAATATCTCAGTTTCAAAATAATTCGACCACGCAACTGAACCGCTGACGTGAGTTGAGCAAATTTCCAAAATTAAGTTTATATGCCTATGTTTTAGGGTTTCAACCAACAATGTGGGAAATAGGTCTATACAAGAAGGCGTTGAACAGTAGTCTGTGTGTACGCAATATATTAATAGAATTTGTTTCCTTCTAGTAGCCTCGTGAGTTTGCACCACATGGCTTCAAACCGGGTACTTTTATGGTATTTTACGTTTTGGTCGATTTAGGGGGAACCAAGCGAGCTATAAGGTCGCGTAAAAAACAAAATTTTCAAAATGAGATCCTTATATTTGTAGAAAAAACTCAAAAACAAATTCATTTTCGTAGTAAAAATCTTAAAAAATTGTTACTTCCGGTAAAAAACGTACTTCCGGTTGTTGGATTTTTTTTGCTAACGAACTTGTGTGAGCGACGTAGACACCCAACACGTGTACCAAATTTGGACCAAATCGGACTTAAAATGCGGCCGCTAGAGTGCGAACACACATATATATATATGAATTTTAATGACACCCCAAAACGTCTTCTTTGGACCATGATCGGTGCTCATTTGCTACTCCCGACCTTGGATCTCACCATAAGGGCCACTGCAATAGCTCATTTATCCTATGGAAATTCGCTAAAAAAGGACTTGGTTAGTTTTCAATTGGTGGTGGCTTGCTTCCAAACTGACACCTACGTGTGCTAGGTCTCCTTCGTAGAAGTTTTTTTTTAAATTTTTTCTAAGTTATTTTGTGTAAAAAAACTAATGGTATTATATTTAAGTACACAAATTGTTTGTATAATTTATTTAAAAATGAAGAATCAATTAATAATGGTCTTAACGCAAAACAAATATGTTTTAACTACACTAATTTATTTTCCAAGTAATTACCAGTTCTGACGTAATTATTTTAATTGGATTTAAAGGATAGAGTATGTACACAATAAAAGAATCGTTTTGACTTATTTACCTACAGATAAATGAACCGATATAAATAGAATAACTGCAATAGCATTCAATTTGCTGCAGCCTGCTAATCCAAGCCCTAATTTCCTCTTTTCCCTGTACGTATATACTTCAACCTCGGAAGATCATTTTCCTGGAAATTAAACTTTGGAAGATTTTCAACTTTATAACAATCGTTTGACGGAAATAACTTATTCCGCATTTGAAATTGAATAATTTATTTCAGATTTCTTCAAATGAAGTTGTTCGTCACTTTTGTGTAGTGAGATAATTCTGCGGTTATTAAAACTTTTTTTTAATGCGAACAACCTGAGCGATTATCATTGCCTGGAAATAGGAGAACATCAACTTGTTACAGGACTGTAATGGACCCTGTTACATATCAGTGAATACAACTCTTATTAAAATTACATAACAAAGTTACAACCCCATGGCATTTACGATAAATATAACACATAATTAGGACAAAACGACCAGTGTTTTTTAAAAAATATTTTTTTATATTTTTTATTATTATGAAATAAATACAGGAAATTACTATAGTATTTTACCTAGCTATTAGTCCGTATTGTGACTTCTTGAGTTGTCCTACTTACGACGCGTTTCGAGATCGTAATCTCATTATCAAGTATAAAATATATTAATCACTATTCAGGTCGTCATATACACACACAAACACAAACGCATTAATAACAACAAGTAAACAACACATAATTTATAGTGCGACACGGATTCAGAAGGTTGGTTTACACTTATCGTCTATGATACATTGAACTAAAACTAAATAGAACAGCCTACTTTGTATGGTGGTTATTGACCGGTTCTATCTTGATAACCGAGGGCTATAACATATAAGTCATTGGATTGAAATGACAGCTGATCATTTAATACTTTATCTGGCTTATGTCTGAATTCCCTGTAAATTTCCAATTCTTCGATGGCGTTCATTAGTTTCCCCTTTACGCAATAATGAAGAGGTGACAAGATGGTGTCGAAATTTGTGTAGTTGTGGTTATGGTCTATCAAATGTTGAGCGTGATTTGACTTCATTTTGGGTACGTTATTGTGCGGCAGATGTTCTTTAAACGCTCTGCCTGTATGTTCAATATAAAAGCGGTCACAGTCGTTACAGTTTATTTTATTTACACCTGACTTCCTTTCTGTTGGTGTCAACTGTTTTTTTCGCAATATTTTTTGAACGTTGATGTTAGTTCGATACGTGATGTTGATTTTGTGTTTCGCGAAAGTTTTTTACATTTCCTGTATTGAATTACAAAATGAAATGAAACAAATTGAACCTCGCGGCGATAAAGGACATACAAAAAATGACCGTTGGACAGCGTGGGAAGTGTATTGGTACATGGGTTAAGCTCACGACGCTTTAACATCATTTGTTTTCATTATTTCTAATATTGGAATATGATATGGAACTGCAAATAAATTCTTAATTTTTAGTTATTTAAGTATGTAAATATTTAATTTTATGTTTCCCCTCAATAACGCGATATTTTTAACTACGTTACGCAATATTAACCTAAATAAAACACAATGCCTCCTAAAAGAAAATCTTTATCAGTTAAAGTCCAAGAAAAGAAAAACACCGAGAACTAGAAACCCCGGAATCGCGAATTGTTTCACTGGCTAAACCTTTTGTTTACTTCTTTACTGGCACACTATTTTTAACCTAAGCTCAAAACCACATTTGTTATTTCAACGAGCGAGGTCTACTGTTCACAGAACTACTAGTAGTTCATATTTGCGGTGATGTTTCATTTCACCTTCATTAATATTTGCGGACAGTAAACACGATCCTTAATACATCATGACCAATACAAATCCGTCATCACATATTGCGTGATGGTTGCTGTAAGTTACTTGCTAATATTTAGTGTAACAAGGTTTTGTTTGGAGGATACAGTTTCGATATGTCGATCATATAATCTACTTCTAATCTAATAAGTACACATTAAGAGTATACAATTATTATGTTTTATTTACAACTAGCAGGAGTAAACGCTTATTGGTTCGAATGAATGAATAAAAGAAATATAGGGTAAATATTGACTCTGTCATAAAAACATGTATTGAGATTCTTCAAAATAAATCTGTTTCCCATTTAGGTGATCATACATAATCAGCATTTATATTATAATTCTAGTACCAGGAGACCGAGCTAAAGCTCGATTATAAGCAGGGCTATGATTTCAATAATAAATATTGGATTATTGAGTTTTGAGGTTAGGCCTATAACATTAAACAACTAAATAAAGGGTATATACAACATTAGGATTACCTGTAATAAAAATACAGTTTAAAGGATTAACCATAATCTCAACGCTATGCCTCAGAAATAAGTCAGGCCTAAATTAAAGTTTAATATTTTAATATCGATTTAGGCCTAGGGCCTAGTTCGCTCACGTCAATAACTATTATTGCAAATTTCCGTGAACATCGTTTAGGTTAGGCCTATAACATTAAACAACTAAATAAAGGGTATGTTTATTTAGCAGAAGTATTCGTTGCCATGGTAACTATAAATAGATACAACATTAGGCTTACCTCTAATAAAATATACAGTTTAAAAGAAAGCAGATGATTATTGTAATGGCATTGAAAACATTTGCATCAGCTGTGCTTTGTATTGTTTAAAATGGACAAATTTCACTTTTTAATTTAATAAAAAGACGTAGAAAACGAATTTTCCCAGACTGGTGACCATTTCCAATCGATTTCTCGTGGCCAAAAGCTCCATATAAAATCAAAAAATGAAAAATCCTTAGACGGAGATTCCAGATCTATTTAGCAGACAAACAATTATCTCTCGCTTTAGAAGATAAGATAACATTCTAGAACATTGTCAAACATTCTGGAAGATTCTTAACATTCTAGAATATTCTAGAACATTCTTTCAGGAATATTGTCGAACCTCCTGGAAGATGCTAAACATTCTGGAACATTCTAGAATATTCTGTCTTAAATATTGTCGAACCTTCTGGAAGATTCTAAACATTCTGGAAGATTCTACAATATTCTGTCAGGAATATAGTCTTCTAGTTTATTCTGTCTGGGATATTTTTGAACATTGTCGAACCCTCTGGAAGATTCTAAACATTCTGGAATATTCTAGAAAATTCTGTCAGGAATATTGTCGAACCTTCTGGAAGATTCTAAACATTCTGGAACATTCTACAATATTCTGTGTGGAATATTGCCGAACATTTTCGAACCATCTGGAAGATTCTAAACATTCTGGAACATTCTAGAATATTCTCTCTGGAATATTGTCGAACCTTCTGGAACATTCTGTCTGGGATATTCTTGAACATCGTCGAACCTTCTGGAAGATTCTAAACGTTCTGGAACATTCGAGAATATTCTGTCTGGAATATTGCCGAACATTTTCGAACCTTCTGGAAGATGCTAAACATTATGGAACATTCTATAATATTCTGTCTGGAATATTCTTGAACATTCTATTACGTTTAGACTCTTTAGAGTATCCAAAAACATTGTTGCCCTTTCGGCATTGTTTCCCTGCTGCTTCACCGGTAGCACTTATTATACTTTCCATAGTAAGTATATTGGTGCGAGGCGCTCTTTTGATGATGACGATTTCTAAATCAAAACTTGTGTCATGGATGAGGGATGGCGGGGATGCTATGCGATATAACCCCCATTTTTTAACGATATTATTTTTGAGTTGTTTATTCTTTCGTCCTTCAACTATAACAGTTAATACAGTCAACAGTTAATATTTTCTGTTCTGTTTCATTTCACGTAGCAATTAAATTTGAATCAACCTTTTTATGAACGAACAAACTTTCAAATAAACTAACCACTCCAAGCGTTTCAAGTGGGGTTTGTAAAACAAAATTACCAATAATCAAACGTTATTGGTTTTGCTAATAATCACAAGTTACTTGTTTGAGAAACAACACAAGTGTAGTTGTTATTACGACTAAATGTATGATTCCATAAAAGTGTATTTTTTTATAGATTTTAATTAGTGATGTTGAAACTATATTGAAACATTTTTATTTCGATACTGTTAAAAAAAAAACGAAATCAAACTTCAATGATACTATTCATAGAAATTGTAAGTAGTCAACACCGGATTTCACACCGCCGTCCAAAGGTCACTGATAAGGAATACGCACAAATTTTGGCTTCTTATGTCAACAAAGATAAGGAATATGGTCCACTGTGTCAACAAAGCTAATCTATGTCAACAAAGATAAGAGATTAATTAATAGTAAATAAAGATAATTAGTATTTATATCGATCAGAGTTCGACCGGAGTTTGTGTTCATGATTCATAATTCGACGTCACAGCGCGGGACTTTTGAAAACCCACTTCAAAACATCTGTTTACGCATACTTAGTAATCTAGGTCAACGACCATTTGTTTTTATGAGTAAGTGCGAGCAAGGGTTAAAATTTGTCATCTATTTACTTCAAATCAAAGCAGGTCATCGACTTTGTGACGTACTTGTTTTTGAATGACTAAGTGCGGACAAGGGTTAAAATTTGTCATGTGTTTACTTCAAATCAAAACAGGTCATCGACTTTGTGACGTACTTGTTTTGAATGACTAATTGCGGACAAGGGTTCAAATTTGTCAGCTGTTTACTTCAAATCAAAACAGGTCATCGACTTTGTGACGTACTTGTTTTGAATGACTAAGCTTGGGGTAAAGGACATCCGTGATAACATGTCAATGTACTGAGTTTTAGAAAGCAACCACTCACATATAAGCCCCTAAATTCGAAAATAAGTTAACAGTTTTATCTGGTGTCTGTGCTAGAGCGTTTCGGAGAAGTTTTCACAGTTAAACTGTAAAGTTGCTAGTAGAAGTTTAAAGTAAAGTTAGTTTAGTTTAAGAGAGTTTAAGTGATATTTCAAGTGTTTTATAACAACTTTCATATTTTAGTGGATATTTCAAGTGTTTTATAACAACTTTCATATTTTACTCTAGTGTTTCCGTGTGCAAATACAAGTAAGTACTTTATTACTAATCAATTAATTTAAATTTTATATAAAAAAAAACTTTATACACTTAATAAATTTCCATTTATTATATATAATTTATAAAATATTTATTAAGAAATGGTATACTTTGCTTGTGATTTTTCTTTCACAGATCTAATTGACGTAGCCAAAATGTTAATTTAATACATATATTTTCTAATACACAGT
>JAGFPH010006378.1:64466-80181 GCA_018207615.1 Philaenus spumarius | reverse complement strand
ATTATTGTATAATCCACATATAGCGTTTTATTTTTGATTTAAAACATAATTTTTTATTTTTTTTGAATTTTTTACCGAACCTCATTTTTTTTAACACAGTATAACTTTATATATTTTTATTTTTTGCAACGCTTAACGGTGCAAAATGGCTTTCCCAACGTGGGGCTGAAAAGCAAAAGAAAATATATTTTTATATTTTTTGCAACGCATAAAGTTACACATTACTCAGAGTAAAACGCACAAAAAAACTCAATAAAATTTTTTTTAACGTATATTTTGTCCGCTAACGGGTTTTCAATTGTTTAAAACATCCTACCTTAGCAACGCAAGATCTGTACAGTACTGAGTCATAGAATGGACTTGTTTTATTCAGACGAGGATGGTTCCAAATTTTACAAGTTTAGTTCCAATTTCAAAATATTGCTATACACTGAATGGTATTTAAATTGAATTTTGTTATTGAGGTTGTTTTGGGTGTAGTTTTGTAATGCAGGTTCAATGAATAAAATTTTGTAGATAGTTTTCATAAATTTATCTATGTAGAGCTTCTACTTTATCCATTTAATGGCTTTTTTGTAATACAGTAGAGCCGCGGAGGTAATGTGGACCGAGGGGGTACCTCAGATAACACGGACTCTGTCAAAAATCGAGAGGGAAACGTACGGTAAATTGGTTAAATCAATGAAAACGTGGTCAAAGATGTGAAAAAAGGGCACCTACTGTATCAAATGAAAAACTAACGTCCAAATGAAAATAAAATACAAAATGATAAAAAGTCATACGTAGGCTACAGTACATGTTCCAATACAAATCTTTTTTTCAAAGAAGTCCATAAGTGTTTTCTGTTTAACGGAACTCGCTCGCTTGAAAACTGAACAAACGATATGCAGTCCATGACACTCGCGACGTTTTAAGAGCGAGGGTTTACTTGATACTGAATTAAACTACTGTATTCACAATTCACAAAAACTAAAGCAGACGTGTGAGAGGGGCTAAGCCGGGTAGGGTAGAAGTTAGGCACAATAGAAGGTCGGACAGAAGCAGGTGCAAGCCAAGCCAAGATAAGGAATGATGACATCACCATCGCGTAAACAATACTCACTATGCTACTAAGTGTATCCGACTATGCGATTAATATTATTGTATATTCAAGACATTTGTTTAATTGTTTATTATTCTCTTAAATAAACAGTACTTGTACCGGTCAAAATACCTTAAAATGTAAACATCCTAATCCTATTGATGATTAGCAAAGCATTTTATTACTGTACTGTACAGTATTTAATAATGATTAAAAACTGTGCGTTTTATTTACCGGAACCATTTTTGATGAAACATTACGTGACTTATACAGTACAGTAGATTTGCCGCTATATGCGGATTTCTCTTTGCGCGGTTACTTTAACGCATGCGTCTACCGTAAACTGAACTTCCGAACTTTTTTTTTTACTACCTCGGTTAACCCGGATCTCAGTTAGTCGGGGCTTGGATAAACACGGCTCTACTGTATGTGATAAATATATTTAATTATATTGTAGTGTAAGAGTGATTGATCAGGAGTTCGCCGCATGTTTGAATTTTACTTGAGTTTCATTTTGTTATACGGTCTTTCTATTTATTTTTTAATTATCTACTTGTTTGTCCTATGTAAATTTGGGGCATTCACTACAGTGTAATTTGTATATTCTGCTGCTATTGTTTTGTCATGTTTTCTGCAGCATTTAGGCCGTTGGAGTTTTGATTGGCTATTGTATGGTTATGGGATTTGAAATTTGTTGCATTTGAAATTTGAAAGTATTGATGTACTTTCATAAGTACATATATTTTTCTGTCGTTTTATTTTCTTATTTTGGTTGTTGCGTTACAATTTTAATTATTATTTCGTATTGACTCCATTCACTGATGTGATATGTTCGTCAGTAATCTGTTGTGTAGTATTGCAGTGTCATTGGTTTAGTTTTTAGTCTGTGAATGAGGTGATTTAAAGCTGTTTTTCATGAGCAGTTTATTGGAAGGTTGGAGGTGTTGTGGAATACGTAATCAGTTTGGATAGGCTTTCTGTAAAATTTGATCTGGTGTTTACCTCCAACATTGGACGGTGTAAGGTACAAATAGTTTATTTTATTATTAATCTGAATTTCTAGGGTAAATTGTATTTTTCTGTGCATACTGTCAAAATATTTGGTGAACATGATTATCTGTCCAATGTTGCCGGTATAGCCTAGACATATTGTCGTCGGATCAGTAGTGATATCTTATCTTTTATTATTTAATGATACTTTAGTAGATTTCTCTCAGTACTTTATTTATTAGCTCGCTTAATAAGAGAGTTGGCAGCGTTAGCGTTATGTGATACTCAATTTAGTACATCAATAGAGGACACCTTAAAGAGCTGGCAGCATTAGCGATATGTGATACTCTATTTTATAATTGTGTTTGAGAGAGTTTTTAAGTTATTAAATAAATAATTGTAGTTCCATTGAATAGCCATACTAAACATGTTAGAAGAAGGTTTATCGTCCTTCCATGTTACTGAGTACAAAGTAAATGATGGAAGGTTACATATTTTTCTTTGATTTCATCACATTTCATTTTTACAAGTTAATGATTTCCTAAATATTTCATGTGTCCAGCCTCAGTCGATGCTGATGGCACAATGTATTTTGTACATTTGATCAAGACATTTGAATAGCATTGGGGAAACAAGGATTGTTAGAATTGCTGTAGAAAGCTTTACTTAAACTAACTGGAGTTTTTACTTGACTAAGAAGTTCTGTATTACTGGTAAACTTTTTGTACATATTTCATTGATTGTATTTTTATGTTTCGCTTTTAGAAAGATGAAAGAGAAGAGTTTTCCAGAACCCAACGAGTTGAAGAAACAATGGTAAGAAGTTTACAGCAAGAGTTATATAGGATACAGCAAGGAAGAATAAGAGCGTTTGATAAGTTGTGCCAAGCTGAGAAAAACCAGGTGAATATAATTTGAGATTACATTTTTGTCTTTGTAAAATTAGTACGAACAAGGTAACCTTTAATTACCATCTTAGGAACATTTAAATGTAGGTTTAGTAGGCGCTACAGGTGATACTAATTTTCATTGATTCGATTGTGATACACTTTCACCATACCACAGATTAAAAAAAAAATATATTTAGACCAACTTTGCTTAACAAAGGTTTGCTTTGTTTTATTAGGGCAGAAATCCTTTTCTATCAGGCCCATTTTCTCTAGATGATATCGATGGTGTCTATCAAAAAGGGCCTAAGCAGTGATAGGGTTAAAATAACTACTTTTATTCGCGGGTTCAAACACTAAGTTAATATGTTAGGGACAGATCAATAATAACAATCCAGTGGTTCAGTGGTAATACTTATCTCTCTATATTTATACTCCTACAATACAATAACACAAATATATATAATTTGACACATTAGCCTTTACTTATGCTACGTACATCTCTTTTACTAGGTAGTGACCTTTATAAGACAGACTGGATTACGGTATTGGCAACTAAAGCGTGTTACTTTTATGTGAATAACCCCAAAACTCTGAATACAACGTAACTCTAACAATAGACCAAAATACTTTGCTCTGCTCACTCAGTGTGTTGTCTTCACAGGTATCTCCTTCACTTGAGATCCAAACTTCGAGCTGATTTCCCCGTCTCGATTTCCTGGCCGCACTTTGCACGACAAACTGGCCCAGCTTTCCGGACCAACAAATTAACAACAGACTGGCCTAACTCACAGCCCCTCACTGGTCACCCGACCACTCCACTCTGGCCCCCATTCTAGATTCGGATTATACTTTATAACCCGTCTAGCTTCCTTGTTGTCATCTCCAAAACAAACCATAGCAAAGCGAGTTCCGTGTTCCGCGTTTAACGAACTTTCACGGGACCTTGCTACAATTTCCATATTTATACTGTATTTCCTCGTCCGTCTTACTGGTTAATACCTTTTCATACAAAACACTAACTCTAATAACTAATATACTAAAATATATCCTTATTGTACATTGCAAAACATAACAGCAGCAAATTACACATTTTACAGGAGGCAGTAAAAACTTTCTCATTTATTATTATTGGCTAATTATTGTATATTTGTGTGTCTTAAATACATTAAATACGTTTTATATGATATTTTAAAACTTTTAGGATCAGAATATTATTTTACTTTAAGTTGTTTATTAAAAATCTTCAAAACTTGTCGGTTAGGCCCTTTTTACTAATTGACATAACCTAAAAAGATGCTTTTCAAGCGCTTGGTACAAGCATGTGTTAAACAATAAAGCCAATACTGTTTCTGAAATTTTTAAATAAACGATTTTACTGTAGATAGCACTACTTTATGTAGCAGTTATGATATCAAATAATTAATATTATGAACACTAGACAGCACTGTTGCAGATTTCTAAAAGTAATGGTCGCTTGTCTCTCAAGAACAAATGCTATGTATCAGCTATGCCCTTTTTGCACAATTTATTTATTTCAGAATATCAGTTAAGCAATTATTTTAGAAAACATTTGTTTTTTGTTTGTTTTTTATAGCAATTTAACATAACACTTATAAGCTATTTGTTTCGGATCTAAATTAATACAGTATTTCTACTAAGTTTTATCCACTGATAATCACTTGGTCTAGAATGAATAGTTTCTTAAATAGTGTAACTTAGCTTAATAACTACACAGTTCAAATGGTTTCACTCTTTTCAACCTTGTTTAAACCATTATTGTTGAGTAGCTGGGACACCTCGACATTGATGTACTGATTTAGTCTTTGTGCGATTTTTCTGACTTCACTATCACGTTTGGAAAACATAAACTAAAATATAAAATTATTTATAGGACGTAGCAGTTAAGTCTTTTTTCAAGTCAACAAACCAAATTTATTTAGTAAGAAAATAATAACTTTAAACAAATTAATCTCTCTTGGTTAGGGCTTTTTTGCTAACCATCGTTATCTCACCAAACAATGATCAGTTACCAGGCCTATTGATTGTATAAAATGTTTTCGGATCACGTTTCTGATACTTTTTTAAAATTATCTTGAGATTCGAGACTGTGTCATTAGTACTTTTAGAATTAGCAATCCTGTGAATCGAACATTTATCACCAACAATTAAAATTGTGTACAACACATAAAATACCCTTGTGGCAACAATTCTTTTAAAAATTCCCATTTCATCAATACTTTTAAAAGTATTAATCCAATGTCATCAATACTAATAAAATTAGCGACTTCATAAATCTTGTCTCTGACACCAGCTGATATTATTGATACTGGTATCAACATGTGCTCATGGTATGTTAGGTTAAAAAAATAAAATATTAAATTCTACTGAATAATACAATTTGTGATTTCCCAGAGAGAAGACTGGAACCGTCTTGTTAGTACTGTAATTCACCACCATGATCTCTGCAAGCGAGAACAAGTTGCAAGTGATGACATGAAGCAAGAAATAAATCAGCTGGTCACCAGTCTATCTGCTAAAGCCAAACAAGTGGGTTAAATATTAAATTGTAGTCAAATAATAACTTGCACAGTATTTGTATTTAAATAGTTTACATGTTTAAAAATATGATTGCTATGTTCAACTTTTTTTCGTTATTTAACTCTTTCAGGAGAGCTCGTGTCATATGTCGTGCTGACTAGCTTAGCCTACATAGTGGATGTTTCTGCTAAGAAAATGGTCTAAGGAGTAAAAATAAAGTTTCACAAAACATGTTTTAGAGATCTATTTAAACATTTTAAAAAACAGTGATGGATGTGAAGTTAGAAAACAAATTTTGTTAACTTTTAAAAAAAAATTCTGTGTGAATTTTTTTAAACATGGGTGAATGCATATAGCCACATCAGAATACAGTAGAGCGTCGATAATCCGAATGTCAATAATCCGAAACGTTAAAAATCCAAACGCATTCTGAGGCAGCCCCTGCAAAAATTTTATTTCGCAAATTTCAATTGCGTCGTTAAAAAATCCACAAAAATCTCACTGCAGTTTGACATTACATTACAGTATCTCTTATTAAACACTTCTTAATACTACCTGCTCTCACACGCCCTCACAGCAGACTGGCTGTCAGTATTTTCACTGTCACGCTAATAAGCTGTTTTAGCGCTAGCAGTAAACAAACATCGTGTTTGTCTCAGAGTTGAACAAAGCGGGGCGGGGCGGGGCGGGATAATAACCTTGGCTTGTCTATTTTTGTCTACACTAGCTCGCCCCACTAACTCAGTCTATCTCTTTATCAGTTATCACATCCACCCTCAGTCAGTGTCTACAGGACAGTAGATATCATTGCTCTGTCTTTCGTACATTTTTAGTTTTTTCATACAGAAAGTTCATTCATTTCTCTTTGTGTAATCATTATAACAGTGTGTTTTACATACAGTAGTGTACTGTATAGTAATTTTTTTATTTTTCGTTTGTGTTAACTATAATGTATAAGTCAATTTTTAAACATGTACAGTACATACTGTACTGTAATTGAGAATTCCAAGCGTAATCATGACGTGAAGGTTCTTCTAAATAATAATATGCAAGTAGTCTTACTTTCTGCTTGTACTGTTTAAACACTTTAATCGATTAAAGGGCATATATTTTAGCTTAAATAGCATTTTCTTGGTTATTTTCAAAAATCCGAACAAATTGAAAATCCGAACCCCCCTTGGTCCCAATTAGTTCGGA
This sequence comes from Philaenus spumarius, assembly GCA_018207615.1. Classification (NCBI taxonomy): domain Eukaryota; kingdom Metazoa; phylum Arthropoda; class Insecta; order Hemiptera; family Aphrophoridae; genus Philaenus; species Philaenus spumarius. The sequence goes on along the minus strand of JAGFPH010006378.1, from coordinate 73,485 downwards.
TTTTCGACGCTCTACTGTATATTGCATTTTTTGTGATAATATTTTGTTATATAACTCTTGTAAGCAAATAACTCAATCAAAGCAACACTTCATAATTGAAACCATGTTTATACTAAGTACCTGGGCGACTGAGCATCACTCGGTATTTTTTTTGTTTTTTTTTTTAGGAAAATGTATGTAAATATAAATCGCATACTGAATAAATATGAATATTTTTTTAACTTAAGTACATATGAACTGTTTATCCTATACTATAATATGAAATAAAAATACTTCAACAGAATGATGTCTTCTCCACAAAAACCTGCCTTAAAGGTTAGAAATGAAAAACAATTTTTTAAGCTTGAAATCAGCTGATAATGGAAATAATATAGGAAACAGCTGATTTCTGTTATTATTATAGTCAATAAACATATGTATGTAATGATTTTAAACTCCATAAGCCCAATGTTAAAAATTTTCAAATGAGTTGTTTAGAAAAATACGAGTTTTCCTGAGGTATCGGTTTTCACCAATCGATTTTTTAGACCCAAAAGCCTCTAATCCCAAACTTTCAGCAATATCCTTCTGCTGGATCTCGAGATTGCTCTTACAAACAAACAGAGATTGCTCGTATTAGAGTATATAGGATACTCAGATAGTACTGTATTTACTCTACTCTGGGGAAAGGGAAAGGTTCTCTTTGGCGGAAATTATAAGCTCTGTCATAGGCCATAACTTACAGCCAAGGCATACCTTTAATAACATGAGAACTATTTGCAGCCAAACACTTTGCAGATCTCTCACATAACCAATGATTCTAAGCAACAACTATCAATTGCTATGACATTGTTACTCTTACGAGCACTTTTATTTGGCTCGTCGTACGATTAGTTAGTCAATATGACGCACTCCTGAAATTGTTTATTTGGGTTAAGCGGGTTAAGTTGTTTATTTCTCTTGCATATTTACAACTGCATGTTTTATATTTAGTAAATAAAATATTAATAACAATTTAAATATAACATTAGATTATTGGTGTTTTTGAATAGTAATATTTGTGAAGTTTGAACGTTTATTCAATGGAATCGTTTTGAAGTCATAGATTTTTTCTGCTTGAGATATCACTAACCTCGTTATACAACAATTATAAATGCATAGATACCTCTTACATATTAGTTAACTGTGGCAACTCCCAATAGTATTTCATACCAACACAAATTTACTACAGTAAAACTCCAACTATCCAAACCGCTGATTATCCAAAACGCTTTCAGAATTTCAGGAAAAAAAATTAAGACTGGAACGTACTGCGATTTGAAAAATAATGACTCTGCCTACGCGTGCTATTGCACATAAGCTTAAAATTGGCGTGCGGAGTACGCAATGCATTGTGTATTATAAATACTCCCAATATGCGGCTTGTAGTTCGAAGCATGCAATGCATTGTATATTGAAAACACTCCCACTACGGGGGTTGGCATGCGAAGCACGCAATGCACTGTGTATTGAAAATATTCCCAATACGGGGGTTGGCATGCAATGCATTGTGCGTCGGCCGCTTCTCATAGTATTCAGTTTCAAGCTCACATGTGCGTCCTTAGCAGTGAACGTGTTAACGCGATGATAGTATTCAAACGTTAAAGTTATAAAACGTGTATACGCGACCGTAGTATGTGCGGATAGTTTACTCCAGTTGCGTAAACGTGAAGCCAGTCTCTAAAAGGTTAAAATAGACCCTTTTTTCGGAATAAATTCAATTATCTGAATTTTTGATTATCCGAATGGGATCCATTCCCAATTGATTCGGATAACAAGAGTTCTACTGTATAATATTTATCATACATTTTTGCACCCAAAATTAACTAGGGGTTTTTAAGACCTTGGCATTTACTTAAATAAGTTTAAAATGTTATAAGCATGATTATAAAGTTGAAATAATGTTGCAGTAAAAATTTATTATTAGATTTGTTTGGATACTAATGTAATTTTCCTTGTTTTTCAGTTGCAAAGCCAAGAAGAAATAATAATAAATTTGCAACATACACTTGCTGAGACGAAGAGTCAGAATCAGGTTAGTTTTAGTTGCTATACATTTTATAGACAATATGTCTTTACTAAATGGTACTGTAGATGTTATAATTAACAGTTGTATGAAAATAAACATACAAAATAAGATTAAATACAATTTATCTCATACTGTACATACAGAATAATTTGTATACTTCCAAAAGCAGTTATTGTTAAAGTAATGATTTTAATTGCGTACATATTTTATTACAAGAAACAAGTGCAAATATCTAATTTATGCTTTTTGTGTGACAGCGTTTTCATAAAAGAAGATCTATTACGACACTGGATACGGATGGAGACGATGAAGAAGGATATCACACTCTAGCCAAAACTCAACAAGAAGTGGAGACTCTTAGGCAAATGGTGAACATGAGGGACAGACAGGTTAGTAAGTTTGCATACTTGTTAACCCTCAGTACTTACCCTGTGCTTCACTACTATTATTTAAAATGTTCACAAATTCAATCACGTTTTTTTATGGTTAGAGGGTATTATTATATTTATATTTTCGTTGGGATACTGCTGATAAAATTGCAATATCAAATAAAATATTCTAAATTTCCGTGGTACCGAACATCATATACAGTAGAGTTCCGCTATTCCGACCAGAGTTTAGAAAAAATACCGATTTTTTTAACATAGAAACCAGAAAAATTAAAAAGACGTTTGTTAAAAAAAAATACATTTATTGTTATACAAATAAGTTAAATAGAGACATACATAGAGCCTAAGCTTGATGAAAACGCCTGAAACCAAATTGGAATGAAAGATGGTTTTGTTTCCTTCAAACCTCCCCCCCTCCCCAAACCCGAAATTTAGTAGTAAAAATTAATACTAGGTTTAAAAAGTGCAAGTTAAATCATAACAACAGAGGATCCAGCAACATATTTTACATCATTGTGCATTGCATATATACTGATATTTATTTGGATTTGCTTGATTAAACTACAACATACAATACACATGGATGCAGTAGGTTACAGCCTTACTTCCTTGTGAGCTTGATCTGATCTATTAAGGGTCTTCCATACCTTGCGTAAAACAGCAAAAATATGCACTTCGTATTACCGTGTTTCGGACACCGTTTTTCAACCTAAAAAGTTGTGAAACATCTTAAATTGTTCTTAAAGGCTTTGTGCTTTTGTCTTATACCTCATAATTGAAAGAAATCGTCGGCAACTCCTTTTAATCAATAGTTTAAATGAGTAAAAATCGATTATTTTTAACGCATTTTTTGGGAGTTTTAAGCAATAATTTCCATATTTTAAGGTAATACGTAAAAAATATAAAGCCTTTTTTATAACTTAAAATAGTTTCCCAGATTATTAATTTATAAATAGAATCCGAAACACGGTATTACGAATGCATGTTTCAACGATTTTGCGGCTTGAGTCAGGCCTTTTGCATTGAAACCATGCTGTACACTCGGGAGTTTTCTTCAAGGTAAAGAAGAGCCTTAAATAAGAAAACTGTAAAGGCTCAACAAAAATACTTTACTCTAACAAAAAAAATCATTCTTCGTCCTTACATCCTACAATATTTTACATGGGTAACTATATACAAATTTAAAAAATAAGCATGGACATTGTTGCTTAACCTTTTCGCTGCGTATTAAAATCCAAGCAGCTCCCTATATTTTGCAATTATGAGTGAAATTTAAAACTTTTTAATTAAGGTTTATTTTACTTAAATATCTCTTTATGACTATTTCTTGCATTAATATATACTACTATTTTCATTAAAAAAAAATTTTTTATGTGTGAAAAACATGATTTAAGCCCTAAAAACATGGAAATTTAATAAATTGTTAAATATTTTTAAGTACTCACATTAAATAATATTTATTATAAAAAACAATGAAAATATTAAATCTACAATAGTTTAATATTAAAACATGTAAAAGATAACATTTATAAGCATAAATTAATAATTAATTGTGTAATAAGTAGCAAAGATACAGTAACATATAATTCTAGCCTAGCTAACACACAGAAATTACACTTTCTTGAAGTTGAAATAATGTCTATAAATTTTGTTTCTATAATGGAATATTGTAATAATAATTTTGTTATTGTGAATACTTTAAAATGTTTAAAAAGAGTATTTGTTTTATTTTAAATATTCATTCATTATAAAGTAGGTTAGAATTAATCACCAATACAGTACTTACATTATAAGAAAATAGGCCTCTTAAGCCAACACTAAATCACTTCAGAACTTTAATTTTATGTAAAACTAATATCCACGTGCAATATATACTAGAAATATAATTAAATATTATCATAAACACACACATAAAAGCAAAATCATTACAACCACAATATAACCTTCACTAAACACCCGGTTGGAACGTCAAATTTCAACAAAAACACGTGATACTACAAAGTTTCACTGGCTTAAAAACAAGGAGCAGCACCTACTTGAGGCTAAATAACATCATTTCTGTTCAGTTGGGACTATAATCGACTTACGCAGCCAAAGGAAAAGTTTTTATAACGTTGTGGACTGAAGTCGATTTACGCAGTGAACAGTAAAAATCTCAAATCGACTGTAGTCGATTTACGCAGCGAAAAGGTTAAAAGGGTTTAAATTCAAATCCCTAGTCCTTACCCGACCCCCCTTCCTCGAAAAGTTTTCCTGCCCTTGGAATAGATATAACAGCTAGGAACTAATAGTGTTGCTGCCACCTGCCAGTTGCATTCATCTGTTTTTCCTCAGTTTTTGTTATCTCGAACAAATTTTATTTTTTCTCGATCTTTCTTAAGATGATGCGGTACTAACGGACAGACTGCGAGATGACAAAACAGACAGTTCAAACAACCTATCCCTTCCCTTCCGTTTTTAGAAGAAAACAGAATCGTAACGCAACGGAAGGAAAAACTTAATGGTGTAAACCTACACTAAGGCGAGGTCAAGTGCATGTGCCGCATCTTTGTGTGATATGAGTTCAGTTTGAGTGTTCACGTCCTCCTGGCTTTCCTCCGAGCCAATCAACGCTGTATAGAATTGACACTAGCAGATATCCCTGCACTTAATTTATGCCTTAACAAGTCAATACGTTGATATTATTCATGAAAATCGCCCATTCTGAATTCCCGCTAAATTGAACAGTGTTTGGTCCCAATTAGTTCGGAATAGCGGAACTCTGCTGTGTTCAAATATTAATTTTCCAAAAATGTCTACATAAAATGTTAGCATATTATAAACACAGATGATTTTATTTTAATTTTTCATTTTGTTACTGAAAATGAAATACAGACATTAATTGCTGCCATCAAGAATTATGCTTTATCTTTCATAGTCAAAGCTTTTTGGTTTTTAATTTTAATCTATGTGCCACTCTTGGGCGTGATAATTTAAAAAAAAAAGATAAGGTAGTAGGCTAGGCTTGATAAAAAAAACCTATAATCAAGAGAGCACATATTAAAAAGTATTCCTAATGTTAGCAAAGTGTTCGCACAACTTAAGAGAGTCAATCTTATTTTTAAGACTATTACATTTGTTTTAAATGTAACTTATTTGGTGTTTGACAATGACAATAAACTTCTAAAGCAATAAGGTTAGGTTCATTGGTTCATTATAAAAAAACACATTATTTTAGGGTGTATGTTATAAAATATTTATAATGTAATTTAATCCGTATGATGAACAATTTATCAGTTTCTCTGTTTATAGTTTGTCACATCCTTGTAAAATGTACATACTTCTCCTTTGCTATTCATGTCATTCATTGTGTATCCTCAGATCCTTGAAAAAGAACAGAAGATTAGTGCGTTGAAGAAGGCATTATCAAAAACTCGAAGTGATGTTCGTGGGGGTAGATTTCCGGTAAGAGTATGTGTAATTATATTATTAACAATGGTGTACTATAAATGTTATTAATATCAATTATGGCATCAACTTTTAGTTCAATGAGGAAGTCCAGAGATTTCCTCAAATTTGTGACATGAAACAAGAGCATTTGAAAGATTTATAAGGTATTATGTAGGGATGTTTTTCCTTATCCACTGCAAATCTCTTGGCTCTTATTCTTTTACAGTGATGGGATTACAAACATATATTTCATAGTCCAGCTATAAACATATCTTTTATTTAAACAGTATATATACATTTAACACAGAGTCCTATCAATCTATACAATAACAATAAACCTTAATCTAAATCTTACGCCTTACTCTATGGGCAAAATTGACTTCAAACCAATCTACTTCCAAATTATAGATTCTTCTAAAATAAGTAATTCTCCCAATATATTGACCAACAAAAACCAATTCTACTCTAACTCAAAATCACCATAAAACAATAAAATTTCCCCCCAATATTCACAAATTGTGCCCTGTTGGTTCCCTTCAGTCAGATGAGCTCTCTTGCCTCTACGTTTACTTAGACTGGTTTACCCCCAAGAAAAAGGCTGTCTCCCACACTGGCGTCTTCGACCCAAAGACCCCTTGCTCCAAAAGCTCTGCCTCGAATTTTTCTTTTCTACTTAAATAACCCATCCTCAATTTAACCGTGAAGCCTTCTTAATCAGATCTTGGTCTACTTAAGTGGTTACATCATTTACATAATGTACATTATTGTGATTACTTCATTTTGCCTACCAGTACAAAATTATACTTTTGACAAATTATTTTACATATTCTTTAAAAAGTTTTTAATCAAGCTAATCTTTGTGAAATAGCAAAGAATAAAATTAAGATGAAGATTTCTAGAGTAACAGTCTGATGTAGCAATAATTTTCTAACCGATTTCACTAGATATCAGTTTCAGTATTGCTTGATAACATATCTACTGCTTAAACTAATTCAAGGCTAGTAATAAATTATGTATTTGATTTTAAAAGAAAAATATCAAATTTTGGTGTGATCAATTTTGAAAAATAGCCTCTTTGTTGCTCTAAAAAAAAAAGTGATGCGCTAAGGAGTGCAGCACTTTAATGAGAGCAAGGCGGTCACATTTTGTTCGAATTACAAATAAGATTTTTCCTACACTGCAATATTTAATTTAAAAATATAATATGTTAAAATATTAAATACCTTTATTAATACATTGTGGCAACATTTATTAAATAGTGCATATTGTCTTTCTTACTTAGTTTGGCAATAAATCAAACATAACTTCTTTTGCCAAATTACTTACGTCCGGTGTGTACTGTACCAATCTTACAAAAGAATAATTAAGGGAACGGAAGCAATACTGGGCCACATAGATTGGTACTGTTCAAAACTTACCTTTAAAAATTTAAATGTCACCAAACGTAGGAATGTTTCAGCTTATTACTCACAATACACAAGATACCTAGAGGTTAACTCAATAAACCATAGAAATAGATGTAAATTTTGGCTTTATTAACCAAAATGTAAAAAAAAGTTTATATGCCCTTAATACAAGAAAATGAAATTATTTATATGCCCTTAATACAAGAAAAACTTCAGATTTAAAAGAATACATATATATTTTATTAAGTTGAATTTAAAAGCCCTCCCCAAAAATAAAAATCAAAAACCCTCCCTTTTAATAATAATTACAGAATTTATACAGAAAAGATTTACAAGTTACAAAGTTTTAACATGAAATACCATGGATTTGTTTAAGAATAAATATATATGTCGTTGGCCAACTCTAAAGCTAATTATAAATAATTGAATAAATAAACAAAATTAATTATGAGACGTCTCTCTATTAAAAAAAAAGGTATATGAATTTCTAATATACAGCCCTTAGGGCTAAGGTCCGAAATGTGCTAGCTTGCTCCTCCCAAGTATTAAATACAAACATATCCTATATAGTATACATATACAAAATTACTTTTTCAAAATACAGCCCGTCTAATATTTAACACAAAAATCAACTGCAGATCATTCATATTTTAAATTAATCTCTGTCTGTAACTAAAACTCTGTAGATATAAGAATTTTTATTGTATTTAAAGTCCTGTTGGAAGGTAGGCCTTTTCAGTAAGGCGTAGCTGTGGTGTAGCTTATGGCATTGTATGGTTAGATATTCCCTGAAGTTGAACCAGTGTAACTGCATAACACAAATAACAATTCTTTTTTAGAAAACTTGCAGCTAATTTAAATAAGCATAAAGCAGGTGGTCCTTTTGAGTTAGCTGATTTTAAAATTTGTAGCACAAGGTGACAAATTGCTACTTAAAGATTGTAATAGTTAATACAACATGTTGCATAAGACTGTCTCTACATGTTAACCAAACCACATGGCAACATAAAAATGTTCTTGTTTAGTTACATAATATACATATCAGTAATATTATGCCTATAGCTCATTAAAAGTTTTCAATATTCTGGTTATACTGCAGAAAACTACACAGTTACAGTTAATTAATACAGAACAGTTTATTCTAGTTTTGTTTGAAATATGTTAAGACTTTAGTAATACACAACATAGTATCAGCTTTAAAGTTTTTGTAGGCTGTAAGATTTGCATTTTAAAATTAGGCTGTAGTAAAAATGAAATACATAGGTTTCTCTATTAAATCGAACAAAATGAGTTTGAAAAGTTATTCATAAGCCAACGGTGGAACTAACCTTATTAAATTTTACAAGTAAATATTTCATAACTAACAAAAGTAAGGCTAAAACATTCCACATACCTGGTATTGACAAAGTAAAGGCTTATAACAAATGCATGTTAATTGGCCTTCCGCATAACTCGCGACAAGAAACTTAAGGAATTAATCCACGACAATAATTTAACTATATCAGCGACATGACAAGGTGGACTTTCCTGTAGTGGAAGCAATGGCGGACTCTAATCTCGAAAGTTCTACAAGAAGCAAGTTTAACGGTCTAAAATGTCAGCTGTTCGGTATATGAGATAAGAAAGGTACTAAACTGGATACCGTACGGAGTCGGTTCCTAGTGGAGAAAAGGTTAACTACCTGGAAGTTGGTGAAGGTAGGCAGAAGTTGTAACTAGTCGATAAGGATAATTACAGAAAGTGAAGTC
>JAGFPH010006378.1:41944-57732 GCA_018207615.1 Philaenus spumarius | reverse complement strand
GGGGGGATCAAAGTTACTAAAATCATAATTTCAGATCTTTTATTATTATGACAATAGTGCTTTTATTATTTAAGATCTATATATATAAGAGCCAAATACCACTCACTGACTGAACACTTAAAAAAAATACAATTATGTTAAAAAGACTGAAAATACCAACCACCACGGGCAACGCCGTATGGGTAAGCTAGTAATATATATATATACGAGGTGTGTGAGAAAAGTAATGAGACTGGCAACACTGCGGGCGATCTGGCAACATTGTGGCTACCGGCCGGTGCTAGACCGATTTGTGTATTCCTTCCCCTTCCTCAGTCCGAGTTACAACTCCATACAGCTAACACATTATTTTTGACAGCGCCATCTGTGAAGTTGTGTTTTGGTTGTGTGTCACAGAAATGGAGCATCGGAATTTAGAGCAACGTTGTGCAATAAAGTTTTGTGTTAAACTTGGTGAATCCGCGAGTGTAACTTTTGAAACAGGCCTATGGGGAACATTTTTTATCAAGAGCACAAGTTTTCCGCTGGCACAAATCATTTTTGGAAGGCCGAGAACACGTTGAAGATGAACCCCGCTCAGGGAGACCTTCAACTTCAAAAACTGACGAAAATGTTGAACGCGTGAAGGCTCTTGTGAGATCAGACCGTCGTTTAACAATAAGGATGATGAGTGAACACCTAAATTTAAACACTTTCACCGTACATCAAATTGTGACAGACGATTTGAACATGCGAAAGATCTGTGCAAAAATGGTGCTGAAAAACCTCACAACTGAACAGAAAGACAATCGGAAAAACGTGTGCATTGATCTTCTTCAGAGGATTGCCAATGACCAAGAATTCTTCAACTGTGTGATCACAAGTGATGAATCCTGGATATTTGAGTATGATCCTGAAACAAAGCGAAGAGTGGCACACTCCGTCATCTCCTCGGCCGAAGAAATGTCGAATGAGCAAATCAAAGATCAAGACCATGCTGATTTCTTTTTTGACAGTAAGGGTTCGTGCACAAAGAATTTGTTCCACCAGGACAAACTGTCAATCAAGTTTTTTATAAAAGTGTCCTTGAAAGGCTCAGAAAAAGAGTGATTCGTGTGAGACCAGACATTGCAGACAAGTGGATGCTTCATCATGACAATGCCTTGTGTCACACGGCCATTTCCATCAATGAATTTTTGACCTCAAAACGCATTACTGTTGTTCCTCAACCCCTCTATTCACCTGATTTGAGTCCTTGTGACTTTCTTCTTTTCCCGAAATTGAAACATGTCCTAAAAGGACGTCATTTTGGAATTCTGGAGAACATTCAAAAAACTGTGACCGACCAGTTAAAAGCCATACCAGTTGAAGACTTCCAGCGCTGCTACCAAGAGTGGGAACAACGACTCCGCCGGTGTATAGCTGCCCAAGGTAACTTCTTTGAAGGGGATAACATTGGTGTTTGAAAAAAATAAAAATTTTAGTTAGTATAAAATCAGTCTCATTACTTTTCTCACACACCTCGTATATTGTAAATTTAAACTTGGGATCACAATGGGTTCTAATATAAAACTTCGTTCATAAATAGGCTTGCATAGGTTTCTCGGGAAAAATTCTACTTGAAATCCATAAAACTATATAACATTTACTCATAATTTAGTTTTAAGTACAACTCACCTTAAATCTACATTTAGAAATACTTCTATGCAGTATTTTCATAACACTACAAATCATTTATGTCTACAGTCATTATAATATGCTTTAACTATTTTACTTGTCTCTTGTTCATTGAGGTTGTAGATTCTTCCCGTTGTGGTCACTGGATTTACTTTACATAAGACATGACTTGAGCTGGAAGCTGATGAACCAGCTGGGCGTAAGAAAGAAATCTTGACCTCATCAGTTGCTTCTTCTTTCGCCAAAACAGATGCCAACCACCACTCATTTTCATATATATTATGGTTACACAACCACTGATTTGGCTTGATTCGAAGTTGGTCTTGTAATGCAGTTACTTTTTCAGTTGATGAACCTTCAATGATGCCTCAGCCTCGTCATCAGATGGCTCTTTGACATTAGTGAAAATTTTTTTTCAACACAATTGATTTTTTGAATTTTAGTTGAAGAATAAGTTTTAGATCTACCCAACTTTCATTTATCAATAGGTGACTCACCTAACACTTGGAGAGAAGCATTTAATGTATTCACTACTGCTAATGGCGATGAAAAGTAATGCCGATCTGGATCAAAGTTGCCAACCGCATTTAACGTACTCACATCTTCTGATGGAGTTGAAAAGCCTGGGTCACAGTGGCCAACCGCATCCAATTTCACTTTCTCCTTCATCATTTTTTGAAGATGAGAGTGTTTTTCTGCATGAATCACAAACTTTAGCCTCTCTTGATAAATTTACAAAATCTTTTAACATCCAATCTACCACATTCCTCAGTTTTCTTTTGTCTCTTACTCGGTGATTACTTTTGTTAAGCCTGCTGTGTGTTATCAGACTTCTATTGAGAATAATAATAACCTTTTCAAGTTCAAACAAGTTATGTTGAGATTGATATAAAAAGTATTTTTATAAACTGGTTATAGATTTTCAAGTTTAATAAGATTATGAAAAGTATTTTGCGCATTAAAATAATTTATTTTAAACTTTGTCGGAAAATTTCACTGTCAGGCAGATTTCAAAATAAGTTTTTTATTAGAAACCATTATGATCCTAAGTTTAAATTTACAATATATGTTTATAAGTATATAAAGGTTAATTAAAATTTTTCAAATTTTTTAGAACCGGCACATTTTGAAAAATTCAAAATCGAAAATTTCAGTTGATTTTGAAAAATAATTTTCCTCTTATACTATATTGTGTTGGATGTCACATTAAAGGCCATGAAAAGTGCTTTAAAATTACATTTTTTTCAGCTCTGTATCTTCAGTAGGAGAGGCACAATTTAAGTTTAAAGTTTTCAAGTACGTGCGTTTTTGGCTCATTTTTGGGTATTTCATGAAGTCATAACTCACTAACCAATAGAGACAATTTAATAAAATTTTGTATTTTTCTTATTCTATATAAAAGCAACCTTCCTGCAAAATTTCATTGAAATTGGAAAAGGTCATGGCAAATCACTGTGTTGACTTGACATGGAATGACCCAATTTGAGAAGCCGTTTTAAAGATATTTGAAGTCTTGAAATGTAAGTTTGCATGGAAATGGTAAAAATTTCCGTTTTTGACTGTCAATTTCAGCAATACCACTGAACCAGATTTGAAGTTTTAGGTACTTATTGTAAAATTTATTGTACGTTAATTTTTAAAGAATAACATTTTCTGAAAGATACTCTGTTCTTAAGATATAATCAAAAAAACTGAAAAAGTGAGAAATTTTGTTTGGCTCCCTAACGTTATGCTCACCTCCTGGGATGGTGGATAATTCAGGTTACAAGTATTTGGGAACAAATGAAGGCATAAAACGATTTCCAGACCTATCACAATTAAGTCTGCAGAAAATCCCAATTTTAATGCTCTTAGCAGATCAACGTTTTTTGAAAAAAAATTATCATATATATGTTTTCCATAAAACCTTAAAATTAATACTTGTGTTTTGAAGAAAGCTACTTCAGTGCTACATTTAAAAAAATAACTTATAGAAAAACTATAGGGGATCAAAACTTTTATGTTTTTCATTCATGCAATGTACAATAATACTATGTCTGCATTCACTTGTCACTTCCACCAATATAATCCAGTCAAATTGTGTTTTTCGCAGGAAAGTTTTGGTTTTTTCCATTTTATACGTTTTTTGGGGTGCTGAATCCGAATCTGAGGTTTGCCTACAAAATTTCGTGACTTAGCACTGAAAAAAATGCAGGGTACAAAATGGGAGGGTACATCAGTGGGTTTCAGCCATGACTGCAAAGTGCTAGCGATACAGTATGTGGTATTTTTTTATTTTTAATAAGCATATAAGGTTATCAATGTTATTTAGTTTTTAATAAAGGTTGTACTTTGATAATTTAAATTGTCTTTGTAAAGTTTTAACTTAAAAACTACTTTCCCAATTCACTGAATAATGTGTTAAGCATCTGCCGAGTGACATAGGCTGTTGTATATGATCTCAAAATTAAGAAATATATAATATCTATACACACACGCGGCTTCGTCCTGACTGACATAAAATCAACTATTTAAGGTAAAAATATGAAAATTTTAAGGTATATTTTTTCGGGTCCATACATGCTCACTAAAAAAGGATTTTGTAAAATTGTTATTTGAAGGCATAAAAATAGCAAAAATCCAAGATTTCACAGCCCTATATCAAATAAGACAGCTGATTTGGATCAAAATGATTGCAACACAAATTTAGGCTAAGCCTATACTGAACCAACACACGTTTCCCTAATGCATTTACATTCATTAACATAGCAAAGTTAGTCTCAGTTAATCATTCTTCATAACCAACAGCTCTTTAAGTTAATTTAAAAAAGTAAAAGCAAACACAAACAAATATTTTAAAAAATCTACAAAAAAGGATTACTATCTGGGAAAAAATATTTTGAAGGTAAAACTCCTATAACACACCTAGAGATGGGATGGGAAAGGAATGACATATAAAAACAAACGAAAACCACTGTTTTAGTGCCAAATCCATAGTTTGAGGGACGTTTAGATGAATAGTGTTACTCCAAAAATGTATTAATTTTTTCTGCAGGAAGAACTAAAAAAATAAAGCTTGTGTATACAAATGTATGTAATCTATGATAAATGTAAAAGTGTAATTTTAAATTAAAAAATACTGTGGGTACACTAAAAATGTATGTTAGAAGGAGTGAGATTACAATACAAAGTAGTAGACCGAAGCTAAAATGTTTATTTTTGTTGAAACATAATTTATGTTTCATTTTTATAAATTAATGGTTTACTGGAATAACTTGGAAAGAGTTCCTTATTTTTAAAGAAAACGAAGAAGAGTTAAAAAGTAATAAATGACAGTGTTCAAATATCAGTCATGCTAGTATTTTTCTCTTAATTTCTGCATGAAGAGTACAAGTTTCTGTTTTTGAAATTTGTTTAGAAAAAGTATGACCGCAGGAAAAACATGATTTTTATAAATAAAATTATTGTTCATTACCAAATGTTTGTACAAACTGCTTATTTATTAAAACAGACCATAACAATTTGATGCATTATAAGTTAAACATGTGAATTTAATTATAGCTTACTTCTTGATCAACGGACTGTAACTGGTCTAAGAGATCTTCTTGTGCCGACTCTAGTTCGGCTTGAAGTGAGATTATACGAGATTGCAGCTGAGCTCTACTGGAGTCATTTGGGTCTTTATGGGACATCTGAAAACAGAAATTTAATTTTAATTTCTTGCACTACGCTACTAAGTGATGCTGAATTAAGTTTTTGCAGCTGTAATCACACTGATGCGATATAATTTGGACTGGGTCCTGCCCAGATGACCAAAAATTCCAACTGTACAGAAATATTAGTGAAATTTCCATAAATATTTTTAAGTGATTAGATTCTTTACAAACATTAGCTTGTATAGATAAAATCATTTAGGATGGCGCGTAGGGCGGGTAGTGCGAGTGAGACAGAGAACCTATCCCATCACACTTCCCCTCCTAAGTTAAGGCGGGACTTTGTACAGTCAACCCTAGTTATGTTATCTTGACGACAGTGGCGGTCAGAACTCCGCAAAGCAGATTCCATCCAGCATTGGGCGTGCTTCCACTTACAACTCTCTGCAAAGTACACGGGTTATTGAAATGGAATAAACCTTATATATTTGTAATCTACGTGATACGCTGAATCTAACAGTATAAATATGTTGTAGTATGATAAATGTTTGGAATTTATACAATAAGAAATAATTCGATTTTTGAAATCGGGACTAGAAAAAGTAATAAAGCGTAAACTTTTTTTATTTTTAGGGTAGAAAGAAACTTCCAGCGGCAAATTTGTAGAAAATTAGTTGATCTACATTTTTTATTTCAAACATTTTTCAGTCAGACGTTCGGTTTGTTCAAAAATGTCTTTCAAACAAACGCAACAGTATACCTACGTTTGTACACAGTCGCACCGCGTGCTCTGTATGTTCGTCATTCAAATTAAAAAAGACTGTGACAGGCAATGTATTTATTTATTACAGAGTAGTAATTTCCACTAATTTAAAAATACTTTCTTGATTATGAAACTTGTTGTGTAGAAAGTTTTCGAAGCGGTTGGGGACTAAATAATTCGATTTGAATTGGCTTTTCTGAGTGTGTTTTTTTAAGTACTGTAAGTAAGCACAACAAACATATATTTCATATTTTAAATTATACCTTATACTATACTAATATATTTATTATACAAGGTCATTTATACAGTATACAGCAACGAGGCTATGACATACAGACAAGACATTGTTAGATAACTAGACATTGCTGAAAAGCACTAACTTAGGCCTATTCGTCCGGTGGGACCGTGGGAGCAACGCGACACCTAATAATATTGGTTACGCTTATTTGCAAGCGATTTGTGGACAAACCAAACATCTGACTGAAAAATGTTTGAAATAAAATATGTAGATCAACAAATTTTCTACAACTTTGCCGCTTGAAGTTTCTTTCTACCCTAAAAATAAAAAAGGTTTACGCTTTACTACTTTTTCATGTCTCGATTTAAAAAATCGAAATATTTGTTATTATATACATTCCGAACATTTACCAAACTGGAAGATATTTATACTGTTAGTTGCAACATATCACGCAGAATACAAATATATAAAATTTGTCCTATTTAAATAATCCTAGTACTGTGCAGAAACTTGTAATTGAAAGAGCGTCCAATGCTAAAAATTGCTTGGCTGCCGTCTAATCGATGGATTTGACACAGACTGTACTTTTCTTACAAAACGACAAAGGCTGGTGTTGGAGGGAGAAGGGCATTACTGCTTCTGCGCAAACCACGAGCCATCCTAAATGGTACTACCTATACTGATATCAACATTCAGATTGTCAATTAATCTATCATATCAAGGGAACAATTCATAGACCATCAGACCCTGAAAGCAATCAGTCATAATAATTACCAAATAAAGAAAATTATACATAGTCCATTATCAGCATACTTCATTTCAAACATTTAACACTTTGAACCCTGAGCCCGAGTATACCTTGGGCTTCTCTATTTAATTCTAGAGCTCAGCTCAGTCGGCATATAGTCAGGTTCAGGCATTCTCGCGTTATGTTTATTAGTTATTTTAGTTCGTATGTTTTTGACCTTTGGAATTTTTATAACACTGGCCAACAAAAATATCGTATAATTATCAGATGGCGACTGATCAGCTGTGTGCATTCTGCAATCAACGTTTGTCTGCTTAGCGATGTAACTCGATGTGTCATTAGTTCTGATTGTGTTGTAAGTTTTTCCATTTATCAGTGGTTTATTATTGATGCAAAGTTTATAATTCGTAAGTGTTTTTTTTTAGTATTTGTAATTATAAAGTGTAAATAGTGTTCCTCGCACTAAACGGAGAAAAGACGACTGAAGAAATTTTTATGTTATCTGTGAATTTTGACTTGTGTTTTTATTGTTTATTTTTTACATTTAATTTACAGTTATACTTTATTTTAGCCGTAGGAATAATTTTTCAAACTTTATTTGTTAGTTTGTAGAAACATAAGACGGGTGACAACTAAATAGCTATGCAGCTATTTTTGTTTTTTACAATTTTTCATCTTTGTTACCATTTTTTTTTTTTTAATAAACCTTTGAAGTATAAAAATTTTCTTAAACCTCATTATTTTGCCTTTAAAATTATATATAATATGTTATACTTTTAAATAAGTTAAGTAATAGAGATTTTTTTAAATACTACAAAACTCCTAGGTAGCTACGCATGACAGTGTGAAGGGTCCAGAGTTCAAAGTGTTAATATAATGTCATACATGCAAAATATTATAACCATCATATAATTTTAAGTAAATGCCAGTAAGAAGATAAAATCAAAAAGATAGAGAATAAATCATAAAAAGTAGTTAAAGTAAAGAGGATGAGGAAGAAGAGGAATAGAAATGACACTTTATTACCAGCTTCCAATGTATGCAGTTCATACCAAGGTCGTAGCGGGGGGGGGGGGGGGGGTTAGAGAGTCAAAACCCCCCGAAATCCCGTTAATTTAGCAGTAAAAATGAATTCTAGATTTAAAAAGTGCAAATTAAATTACAAAATAGACAACACAACAGAGGATCCAGCAACATATTTTACATCATTGTGCGTTACATGCATACTAATATTTAGATTTACTTGATTGAGCTACAACATACAATACACATGGATACAGTAGGTTACAACCTTACTCTCTTGTGAGTTGTGAGCATGATCTGATCTATTAAATAAGAAAACTATGAAGGTTCAACAAAAATACTACACCCTAACAAAACAAAATCATTCATCGTCCTTACATCCTACAATATTTTACATGGGTAACTATATCAAAATTTTAAAAATAAGCATGGAAATTGGCGTTTAATACGTTTACTGCTACGCAAATTTTGTATTTCCTATGCTAGGAGCTGACCTTTTATTTTTTATATTTATAGCCTAAATGAGTAGAATTTACTTTATTATTTTTGAACCTTTCTACATAATAATCACTAATATTTTAAAGCGGACGCACATGTGCGTCCATAGCACATAGGCTTAAAATTGGCGTGCGAAGCACGCAATGCTCTATGTATTGAAAATTCTCCCACTACAGGGGTTGGCCTGCGAAACACGCAATGCACCGTGTATTGAAAATACGACCGATATGAGGGTTGGCGTGCGAAGCATGCAATTCACTGTGTATTAAAAATACTCCCAATACGGGGATTGGCAGTAACAACGCGAAGCAAACAACGCACTGTGTGTCGGCCGCTTCTCATAGTGTTCAGTGTCAAGCTCACATGTGCGTCCTTAGCAGTGAATGTGTTAAAAAGGTTTAAATACAAATCCCCGGTCCTGACCTGCCCCCCCCCCCCCCCATTTTCGTGGCTACGGCCTTGGTTCAAACAGTTCATCAACTCTGAATTTCATTACCTACTTATACATATTAATTACACTGGTAAACATAACATACATCTCCAAATTGGTGTGTAAACCTTTAAACATTCACATTCAGATCTTTGAACCTTTTGAAATTCTCAACAGCCTAAATATATATTCCTCTTTTCACTAACAAAACCAATACATAAAGACTCTTTTTATTTTAATATCTAGTTTAAGTTCACTCTAGTAAAATCACCCACTAATCAGACCATGGTAATCGTCAACTCCTCATTAAACTTAAGAATTCACATAAGATTGTATGTCATTAGATTAGAAGTTAAGTCATTTCATTTGTTAATAAGTTTCAACAATTTTGTTTTAGAACTGATTATTACAACTAGCTAGCCACAGCAAACAATCAAAGACATTGTACTCTTTTGAGATCAGAAAATTTAATTTGTAATACCTTTAAGTATTAACATCAATAAACAGCTTAGTAAAACCACTTCACGGAATATTAAAAAGAGGTTGTTTATGTGATAGGTTAAATTTTATATGTGGATTTACAAATATAATTCAACAACTGTCCAATGGAAACAAGGAATATGGGAAACACTAGGCATTACTAATTTCAGATAAAATTACACACTACAGAATCTTAATATAAAATTAATTCAAAGAAATTATCACAGCACAAAAATACAAATTTGCTTTGAATAAATCAATTAACTTGGTTCTTAATGTTTCAATTGCTTTAATAAAAACTAATTTTGCACTTCTCATCTGCAATTTTGCTTTTGTATGTTCAAAATGAAAACTTTTATAACGCAAGAACTTCAACGAGTTCTCATACCTACATTTGGTGTTTTGCAAAATATATTAATCTATTACTTTCTATTTAAGAGGGGGATGGAAAGAGAAATCACAAAGGGATAATTCGACAGACGTCACATTTTCCAAAAGAGTCCTGAAGCACTTCATATAACAAAATCTTTAAAAATGAATCACAAAGTATACTCACAATATCTTCCGCTTTTCTTATAAAATGTTTTATAGATTTTTGACATTTGGTCAGTGCAGATTTCAATTTTAATGCTTTATCCTCTTCTGATTCCTGAGACAAAAATAATAAGATTTGCTTAAGCAATTATTACTGATATATTACGAACAATATTAATAAGCATTGAATTCTTTAAAAGTTGATCTTAAACAGAGACTAAACAAAGTGATGTCATAAATATTTAGCCTACAGTCCTCAACTTGAAATTCAACAAACTAATTTTGATAGAAAATATGCAATAAAAACTCAATTTAAAATAATTTTTTAATATTTTAGACAAAAATAAATTAATAACATTCTAAACAATTATATTCAAACTGACCTTATTTGTCAGGTTTGAATTATATACTAAAAGTCTAAAATGAACTAAAAAAGTGAAAGAAAATTAAAATTAATTAAAAAAATTTGAAAATATAATAATACAATAATTATCATTGGACTTCAACTGGCACAATACCTGAAAAGCTGTTTGCTTATAAAGTGGATACATTATTGAATCTTTTAATGTTCCAAAAAGACTTACAAAATTTGGAAGCAATTATTTTATACTTGTGATAACTTGTTGTTATTTACTATTGACTATTAATTGTAGTACACAAGTTATGGTTAAAAAAATAAAAAGACAAATTTCCCTACAGACAAGCATCACTTGCCTCAAGGTCAAATGCTACTCAAGTCAAGTGACATTCCCTCTATCCACTCCTACTGAGCATCCTCACCCCATTGGAAAAATGATTAGAGTTTTAAAAGAGCAAATGTGAAATGTACTGGGAAACCAAACAACACTTAATTAAGTAAATCCGCCATAGAAACGTATTCATTACTAAATGAAGTATACGGTAATGAATGTTTATCATGTACTCAGCGGTTTAGTGTTTTGAGTGGTTTAAACGGTTCAATGAGGAATGAGATGAGATAGAAGATTACCTATATCCAAAACGTCCTTCCATTTCAAAAGAAGAAAAAAAAATCGGTGGTGTGGTCCAAAAATACTGTCAGTGGAATATTTCACTTCAATATTTGAATATTGAAATGTTTGCGCAGTTGCTGAGATTATAGGAATAGAAAAAAATGTGTTCGGCCGATTCTGCATTAACATTTTAACATGAGGAAAGGGTGTTCAAAAATGGAGCCCAAGAACCTCATACCTGAACAAAAAGATTTTTGAATGAATATTTGTGCTGAAACTTTGAAAACCATTAAAAGGAACCTAAACTCTTGGAGAAAAGATGATAACATGTGATGAATCGTGGTGTTTTACTTAAGATGCCGAAAATAAGGGCCAATCAATGCGTTGGAAGGACCTCAGTTTACCAAGACAAAAGAAAGCTTGATTGACCAAATCAAAATTCAAAGCAATGATGATTGTGTTTTTCAACATCCGTGGGATTGTGTATGTAAATTGAACACCTGAAGATCAAATAGTGAATCAAGAACAATACTTTCAAGTCCTAACTATTCTCTATGAATTATTAAGAAGATAGGAACCTGAGTTACAGAAAAAGTCATGAATTCTTCATCAAGGCAACACCCTGGCCCATACTGCATCGTGTGAAAAGACTTGTTTGCACCAAGTATGGGATCCCTGTGTTAGAACACCCATCCTATTCACCTGAACTGCACCATATGACTTCTGTCCGATACCTAAGTTAACCCTCCCAGTGGTAGACTGCCCAAAGTAACGTTCTCTCAGGCGCAAGATGCAGCTATTTCGACAATTAGCGAGAATTTGCATACATTTGCATTTTTGATTAATTAATTCACTTAGAATTATCCAATCGTAATAAAACCGGCACCGTTGGAAAGAAAATGAATTAAACTTTAATGTTTGTATTTAAAACTTTTTCGTAAAACGTATATTTACATACGTAATCATCGTTTCAATATTGTAGAATGTCAAACAGCTGTTTTCCGTGCGACATCGCGATGTTAAGAACGTAAAAACTTCATCATTTTCAACAGTCTGCAACTCCTCACAGTTATCAATTGTCACAAAGATCATCACAGCATTGGATTCATTAGACTTTTATCTTTCAAGTGGTATTTTTAAATCATCTGTGACTAGATTAGTTTATGAGATCTAGAATTTAGAATAAAGGCTTTTATTGGTCTAAGATTGGGCCAATAAGGAAGCATTTTGTAAATCGATTTTTACTATCAGAAATCGATTTATTCATAAGATGTTTAATATACTGTTTTAAAGAGGAAATTCAAACGTTTATTCTATGTTCAGTTCAAATAATTTAAGTGAAATTTAGTTGGCACAGACATAATGTAAATGAAGCGGTCTATAGCCTAAAAACCATTTTACACTCTGATCTCAAAACGTTCACTGTAAGTTTTATTCGTCTTGATATTTTAGTGAATTGAAAGTGTTTATAGTTTATAAAATAGTGTTATATTGTGTTTTAGTTATAAATAAATAAGTGTAGATTGTGTTTGAGTGAAATTAGGCTTATAACAGTGTTCTAATAAAACGGTAAGTGAAGAAATAACATTAGGTTTTTAGCCTAGAAATAAGGTTTTAGGTCAAATTGCCGCTTTGATATTTTGATTTTTTATTACAAAATGTAAAGTTATTTGAAACTGGGTAGAATGCTATTCGATTCTACATTTCATTCTCGAATTATGGTATAAAAAAACATTGTTTGTAGTAAAAATTGTTAAGCCTAGTCACTTTGAACTTAGTCTGATTTGCAGGTTATGAAGTAAAAACATTCAAAGTGTTATTTTGAACTAAACAATTGTGAAATTGAAATATATTTTTACATATTTCTATTTAGAACTAAATTATAAAACTTTTGTGTATTTTGAAAAAAAATACAAAAATGTTTTACTATTTTTTATGTAGGCATAAAATTGTTTTTTTTTCCTTCCGTTACTAAACATTTTTTGCTTTCTAAGCTAATAACTTTTACAATTTCAAAAGAAACTAATTTTTAGTGGCATATTTGAATTCTTTGAAGTTTCTTCTACAAAAAAGCTATGGAACACTTTTGGATTGGAGTTCATTTACTATTTTTGGCGAATTTTTAAAAATATGCTCGCAAAACGCTAAAAACAGGCTTTTCAATTTTAGCTTTAACCATGCCACTTGGAGGGTTAAAAAAAACAAGATCTGTCTGTACTGAAAAAAAAAACAAGATCTGAGGCAGTTGAAGATGTCAAAGAAGAAACGAATTAGAACATAATCATGCTTCTGAAAAAAACCAAACACTGCGTTGGAAAATTCACATGGAGTTGTGTAGAGATTGTGAAGGGGAGTGTATTGAGGGGAATAATGTTAAAGTTGCAAAAATTTTAAAAAAATATAGTATTAATCTGTTAATTTTCTAGTCATACCTCGTAAAACAAATTGAGTTGATAGTTTCAAATGTTATAAAACTTACTTGTGGTGAAGGGCCGCTATTCTCAAGTTCTTGCTGGGTTGAGTTTAAAGTTTTACGCATACTTTCCACTAACCTGTTTAACTGAAATAAAATAAAATAAAAGATTTATTAAAATATCAGATCAGAGAACTTGAATTACAAAACACTCAACTGTCTGTCTCCCTAAAACAGTTACTATTATTGTCATGTCACGAAATTTAGAAAAAAATTGTTTATGAAAATATATTTCGATACTCACAATTTTGAATGAAATGAAAATAAAAAACTTGAAGGAAGTGAAGGCTATACACTTCATGGTCATTTGAGGTAATGCGGCTTCTTTATTGTTTACTGGTTTAAGCCGCAGTTTTAATTGCACTGGCATTATATAAAATACAGTAAGTAAACTATTCATACTTTATTTGTAAAAATTAAAGGTAATACTTTTTACATGTAATTTCACTTTTGAACAAGCTTAATAACAATCTCATTGTATTCTTCAGTGTCTGTTTTCTCCCAACACTTATTTCAATAATAATATCACCATCCGATTTTTCAAACAATTCATTCTCAATAACTTCTTCATTATAATTTTACTTTTTCACATACATACATGCACAGAGAAGAAAAATACAGAGGAAACATCTAAGCGTGCGCAAATTGGGTGTCTAGCACTCGACACTGGTATCTACATTTGTAGTTCCCAGAGTCGCCATGAGAGGGCAACATCGTCGCTGGCCCCTCCCCTACCCCCCTCGCCTCCTACGGCTAGCCCCTCGTCCCCTCCAGCACCGCGCGACACTCGCATGACTCAAGGTTGTTAATGTACTCTAACAACCTTGCGCCCGACTCCCTGGCTGTCCTCGCTGCTACAATAAGTAATTGTAAAGGAAACTTGTCACAAACATGTTCTGTATTTGATTGTTATGTAGCAATAAATGTAAAACACTTGAACAATAGTACAAAATAAGTTAAATGGATTATCAAAGTAAAGCAATAAATGTTTTAATTATACTTTAATTAAAACTCTTAAATCCTTATAATAGTTGCGGGAAATGATATTAATTTTAGTACACAGGCTTATAAAAGAAAATATGATGCAGTTGAACGTGTTTAATCTCTTGGTAGGAATGATAAAATGGTTTACAATTACTGTAATTCATAGACTATAAAAAATACTGTAGCCTACTCTACTTAAACATAATAATTTGGTAATTTCATAATATAAAGACGATAACAAATAACCACATTATACAATTGTATTTTTAGAATGAATCAATTGACTATCGACTGTTGGATAAATGATGGGTAAAAGATAGTATTACCTTCAACAGTAAACTATGAGCATATTATTATTTTCAAAGTAGGCCTAGTAGAAAGCACAAAATAATCTAAAGAGCATTCCCTCCCGTCAATACGAAAAAAATAGGTATACATTCAAAATGTAAACTGAATGAAAATGTACATATAATCAGAAGACCTATATACAGTTCTATGAAAATAAAACTTAAATCAAAAAAGTAATATAATGTTAAAATTGTACAGTAATGCAATATTCAACCTGTAATAAAATTACTTGACGCAAAACTAAAAAAATTATTTAAAATAAATTTACATATCAACTGAAATAACTAGATTTACAAATACCCTACATTTACTAAGTACAGTAATGAAAAAAACTAACCCTTCTTTAAATTTAACTTATAAAAGGTTTTCTACTTTGAACAATAGGCTAGAATATTACAAATACACAGATAAACTTGGTAAAACTAATAAAATCTTGTAAAACAATGAGTGAATATGTGCTCTTACAATAAATCCAATGTTAATGCTATATTAAATATAAGTTTTCCATATATATACGTAACTTAAATATTAACTATTTAGAAAACTAACATAGGCTAGCATTAAAGAACAACAAATGAATAATTAACGACTAAACTCATAATATTTACATTGATTTACATATCCAAGGGAGTGCAATGTTAAGGCTAAACACCCCGGCAGTAGTTCCAAATACTGCCGCCACGTAGCGCTTCAAAATTGTGAAAATTCATTTTACTGATTACTCGATTACCGTTTGAGTAAAAATTGGTTTGAAAACTGATTTGTACTTCTAATATGTATCTTTAAGTCGCTATGCTAACGATTTTTTTTATTTTTTATTTAATAAAAAAAATTACTTTGTAACTGCTAAAAGGAATTTTTTTTTTAAGAAAAACTGGTAGTCATTTTGAAGATTTGATGGAGAAATGAATTAATAATTTTTCAGACTGAAGATCGAACCAGTGGTCCGTCGGAATCGATTTTGCAAGGTTTATCTCTAGTATTTTTTCGCGCGTATTCCCCCCCCCCCC
>JAGFPH010006378.1:0-41844 GCA_018207615.1 Philaenus spumarius | reverse complement strand
TTTCGCGCGTATTCCCCCCCCCCAACCCGCGCGCCATCAAACAAATTCATCACGCCATGCGCTCGCTCAGTGACGACTCGCACCGGGAAATGCTTCTGTTTCCCATATATTGTTGAAGAGCATTACATGTATTGTTTTTCCTGCTCGTCCCACTTGGTTGTTATAAAATATTAATTCAGCATATGTAACCACAATATTGGTATGTTTTGCATACTTTTATTAAGATATGTTTCTTGTATATACAGGATGTTTCGTAATGACTATGTAATATTTTAGGATATCATTCAGCACATAAGAATTTGAAAACACATCAATTGGACATGTGTCCGGAAACGCTTTGTTTTCTCCCAGGGCTCTATAACAAGGGCTATACCATTTTGATCACTTACCGTGACCCAGTATCGATCGCCTATGACGTCACCATGCTGATACACGCTAGCTGGTAATATTTGAGTAGTGCGTGCGCAGTCGTTAACTCGCTGTTTTAACTCGATGGAAAGGCTTCAGTAAAATAAAATTTTGATATTCTTAATCTACATAAAGTACGGATTGTAACAGTATAAAAAACTTTTATTTTAACAGGTATTTCGAATTTTAATAATTGAAAATATTTGCGAATTATCACAGACTGACATGAAAAAGTTACTAAGCGAGGAAATTTTTTATTTTTGGGTTATAAACAAACTTCCAGCGGGAAAGTTGTAGCCAATGAATTGATCTAAACTATCCTTTTCACCGATTTGTGATAAAATGATTACATCATTATGAAATCGTTTTTTAAATGAGCGCGAGGAGGTGCCGTGCTGCGACTCCCGAAGTACAGTTGTTTGATACGGGAATAACGTTTATGTACATGTTGTTATTTAAGGTAATATAGTAAATCACTTGTCCCCAGGTAATTATGCCAGCTAGAAAAAAAGTAAGCATTTTATTTTAACATAAACTAATTATAATTTATAATAAAAATTGGATATTATTGAAATGGACACAAAAAGTTAAGTTGGAGGTTAACGTTTAAAAAATAATATCATTATTACGTACATTCAAAGAAATAACATTAGAGATCAATGATGGAAAAAGAAAATCGTAATTACATAAAAAAATTAGCTTCATATTTAATTAAAAGAATTGCTTTATAACAAAGAAATATGCTGTCTTTTAAATAATTTGTTCATTGTTGTCTAATTTGCGGAGTACTTAAATGTTTCTTCAATAATATCAAATATTAATTATAAATCATAATTAGTTTATGTTAAAATAAAATGCTTACTTTTTTTTCCTGGGGACAAGTGATTTACAGTACTTAAAATAACAATATGTACATAAACGTTATTCCCGTATCAAACAACTGTACTTCGGGAGTCGTGGCGCGGCACCTCCTAGCGCTCATTTAAAAACGATTTCATAATGATGTAATCATTTTATCACAAATCGGTGAATTGGATAGTTTAGATCAATTCAATGGCTACAACTTTCCCGCTGGAAGTTTGTTTGTAACCCAAAAATAAAAAATTTCATCGCTTAGTGACTTTTTCATGTCAGTCTGTGATAATTCTCAAATATTTTCTTTCAATTATTAAAATTCGAAATACCTGTTAAAATAAAAGTTTTTTATACTGTTAGAATCCGTACTTTATGTAGATTAAGAATATCCAAATTTTATTTTACTGAAGCCTTTCCATCGAGTTAAAACAGCGAGCGACTGCGCACGCACTACTCAAATATTTCCAGCTAGCGTGTATCAGCATTGTGACGTCAGAGTGAAACTGGCGGCACAGTGCCGAGATCAAAGAAACGGTTTAGCCCTTGTTATAGAGCCCTGGTTTTCTCCATAGCGGCCATTTTGTTTTTTCACTAAATAATTTGTATCTAGAGAACGGTTTGACCGATTGACTTAAAACTTGACATAAAGTTTACCTAACAATGATATATTTTAAGTAAAATAAGCGATTATATCCATTAATGCGTTTTAAAATGGTGACTGTTAAAAAATTGCAAACCTGAATTACCAAAAACCATACATTTTTATAAAAAGTTTCAAGTCATCTTTTTTGTAGTCCTTTTTATTCTGTATCGGCTCTTTAACATAACTATTATCCGTCATCCGATTGTTTTTACAGTAACACTACCCGATGATAAATCAAAAGGGCTATAAAAAAGATGTCTTGACATTTTTTTGTTAAAATGTACCGTTTCTTGGGTAATTTGGGTTTGAAATTTTGAAACAGTTGCCAATTTAAAACGCATTATTTATTTTAAATAGATCATTGCTAGGTCAACTTCATGTCAAGTTTGAACTCAATCGGTCAATCCGTTCGGTAGATATGAATTATTTTGTAAAAAACACATACAGACAGTCAGACGACAAAGTACAGTAGACCAAGTTTTGTATTGTGAAATTTATTTGTCTCGATCCCAGGATTAATTCATTTTAATTAATTCATTTTAAACAGTTGTAGACCCATTAAATTAAATACACAGATTAAAAACGTTTAACACACCTTATAATTAAATTAAACATGAGTTAGATGAAATTGGCTACATAAATATGTTTACATCAACAGAGGAGATACACTCTTTAACTATTGGTGAGCATTTGAATTACATTTCTTTATTTGTTCGTTTTCATCATTTCGCACAAAAACGTAAACGGATCATAAACGTCTTGGGCTGTGTGTTGTTTGGGAGCTGGGAGCTGCAAGCCGCGAGGATGGGTTGTATGTGCCTGTGAGGAGAGAGAGAGAGAGATAGAGAAGGCGCTATGTCGCGTCGCGTCGGTGCGTGCGCGTATCAGTTAGCTGTTCAACGAGTGACACAACGTTGGAACTAAAAACTCGTTTCTGACAAAACCGTTCAACCGATTTGTTTGAAATAAACTTTAAAATTATTCAAAAAAATTTGCCCTAAAAATGACTACCTGTTTTAGTCAAATTTTGACTTATTTTAAAAGTTATTAATTGTAAAAATTTATTAAGTAATGTTTTCGAAAATTAGAAAGCATAGCGCCTTTAACAATTTTATACTGATTACAAAACAGTTTTATTTTTTCAAATCGGATAAAAAATAAATGAGTAATCAGTAAAATTAATTTGGCCACGACAGTGCTGCTATCTATTGGGCTAAAATCACAACTTTTGTTGTACTGTTTAGCCTTAATAGGTACTTTTCCATTATGTTCAATTCAAAAGACCACTGATTTGAACAAACAGCATATCTTAAATAAATTTACATATCAACTGAAGTAACTAGATTTACAAATACCCTACATTTACTAAGTACAGTAATGCAAAAAACTAACCCTTCTTTAAAATGTAACTTATAAAAGGTTTTCTACTTTAAACAATATAGGCTAGAATATTACAAATACACAGATAAGCTTCGTAAAACTCATAAAACCTTGTAAAACAATGAGTGAATATGTGCTCTTACAATAAATCCAATGTTAATGCTATATTAAATATAAGTTTTCCATATACAGGGTGTTTACTAAAAACCCTTCAGGACTTTGGGATATGATTCCTCATAAAAAAAGTAAGAAAAAAGTTCCTATAAACATAGGTCCGAAAACGCTTCGTTTTCCAGATATCCGCCATTTTGTTTTTTGTACAAAATAATTCATATCTAGATATCTAGAGAACGGTTTGACTGATTGAGTTCAAACTTGGCATGAAGTTTAACCTGTCAATGATACACCTCAAGAAAAATAAACAATTAAATCCAATCATGCGTTTCAAAATGGCGGCTGTTTGAAAATTTCAAACCTAAATTACTCCAAAACCGTATATTTTAACGAAAAATGTTAAGACACATTTTTTGTAGCCCTTTTGATTCCCCATCGGATGGTGTAACTGTCAAATTAATGGTGTGTGTACAGTCTACCATTAATGAAATTAAAAATTCAATTATATAAAATATTATTCTGTCTCAAGGTATATGTATCCGTATCTAACTTTCTTGGAAGATAACATTTCCAAAAAGTAACGTTTTTTTCCCTCGTAGCAGACAATTCGTGGATGATTTTATACTAGTTTAATCGGTGCGACTTCACACCCGTACTATACAGATTATGTTACCATTTCAGTAGTTATTATAACAGCTGTTATTGCTATTTACCTCCATTTGAATGTATTAACACCTATTTAAGAAAATCTATCTTAACAATCTTGATTATGCATACCGTATTAGAAACATTAGTCACTTTATTTGACTAGATATTAATGTTCTTTGTTTTTGTGATTATGTTTCTTATAGACTATACCCTACAATACGTTCAGAATTAAATTTTTCCATCAGTTAAATTAAACTGCTATTATTGACTTTATTTATAGGCCTACACTGCAACAAATATTAGGCTAGTCGGTAGGGGTAATTTTAGACCAAACATTGCAGTAATTTACAATACGGCTGATTCTTTTTATAAGTACAATAAAGTATATAGATTAACATACAAAAAGTTTACCAGTCTATCGATTTCCGAAGTCAAAAAAATCGAGACAATTTTTTTTCTTCAAAATTTCTTAATATTTCGGGCTGGGATTAAGATAAATAAAAATAAAAAATACCACCCTGTAGGGGGAAGTGTTTTTCAATAAAAATGTCTTCTGTAATTATTTCGCCCGAGCAATGGTTTGTTTGGAGAAAATTCGCAAAGTATTATTAAAAAGAAAATTATTAAAAAAAAATAAAAATTTAATAATAGTACAAGTAGACATTTGTGTGGGAACTCGGTGCAGGTTAACCAATTTTGACGGATTTTTTAAAATTTGTTCGTCTCGATGAGAGTGTTTGTGCACTCCCCCCCCCCTTAATTTTGTATTCAATAAAACAGTTTTTTTAAGTGCCTACTCACTAAAATTAGAAATACAGCTAAAAACAAATAATTGGCCCTACGGCAGAAATCAGAGAAAAGGGAAATCTCATTCATATATGTAGCGTTGGCTCATTCTAAATTGGCTGAATTTTAATATATCGAATTCAAACTTGACATAGAAGTTAAAATATATATTTTAAACATTTATGCTGAGTCTGAGCTTGTTATCTTGAAAATGACCTGATCTAGAGCCATTTGACTTATCAATGGGTTTCTCGATTTTAGGAGTACCAGACCCACCAACTCATTTTAAACACCTCCAGTTTAGAAAATTTTCAAAATATAAACCTAAAAGTTTTTACAAGTTAAAAATATAAATTCAAACAAGATAAATGAGTATAATTTGTTTTTATTATTTACTTTCAAGAGCACAAGTAACTTAAAAAAGTATAATTTTGGACCTTTTTAAATTTTGCATCAACACGCTTGAGTTGATCGGCTGCAGATTAGTCAATCTTTTAAATATAGTTTTTAAAATAGGTATAGCAAAAACCAATTGTGTTTGTAACTTCTGTAGCAATTTTTAAATCGATATGTTCAAAAATGTCGAAAATGGATTCGTTGAATCCATAGGTGTTGTAGTTAAAACGAGATAGGTAAAACAGAAGACTATATTCAAGAGCCTTGTTTTTAAAAAGAACTGAAAAAATAGTTCATACTTACTGAGAATAATACTAGTGTATTCAACTTGAAAAACAAATTTGATGTTGATATTCCAAAAATTGATGAAACTGGAATAGCGAAAGGGCTACAGCGTTCGGTAAGCAAAAAATCGTGAGGCTCGTTGATAAATCTGATGGCTCTAGCTCATCAAATTTTTAAGATACCAACTTGAGTCTTGGTATATAAGTTAAAAATAAGCTTTTCACTTGCTAATTCGATATATTACAAAATGGCCAACTTAGATTTGCTATACGTATGGACGGAAATGATCGTATAAAGACACATTCATTGATAATTATGCGTTCATAAATTTGATGGCCTATTTAGTTTAAAATTATCGTAGATGTATAATTTTTGTATATTATATTTATACATATATTGTTTATGTATATTTTAAATTTCATACAAAGTGGATGATTATCTTTAGAGAAAATTTATTTTTAAGACAATTTAATTTTAACTGCTTATATTGTAAGATTGTTAAATTAAGGTTAAATAAAGAAATAAAAAAGAGTTAAACTAAAGCTTCACGATTAAAAGTAAAGGGTAGGGAAAATGCATAGGACATGAGTCGGTTCAATATTTCATAAAGGCAGACAAAATTTTAAAAGTAAATTTAATTATTAATTTGAATAAATGTAAAAGGCAGACAAGTATTAAAAGTAATTATTATATTCAATCTATATGTGAGTTTAAAGAATAAACAGTTTATGCAATGACTTTAAGACGCGGAAAGTATAGGCTACGAGTTTCGAGACGCATTTAGAAAAGCAACGTCCACACCAGTCTAGACGAGATAAGAAGCGAACACCTGCAAGCTATTTCCTAGAAGAAAGGTCTATGTTCATTTCAACATGCAAGATCCAGAAAGAACGCACAGCTAGCATCCAAAAGATCTGACGCAACTTTGAACATCTATGTCGTCAGACGTTTCTGAGCGGTGGAGAAAGACGCTAACGTCACTTGTCAACTAGAGTCCAAGCTGTAAGGATGCTTGAAGTGTTGCGCGCTGCGCATTATTAAAAAGTTAAAATATGTAACATTTATTGTTCATCAAGTCGTAAAGGGTGTTTTTTGTGAGTTATTAAAAAACTGATTTGAATTTTTTACGAGAACTATCATCGACAATGGTGTAAACTACGATCGGCGAACTTTTCTAAATAAATATTGTGAAAGTAATTCGAACATGAACTAGCGACGAAAGTGTTGTTGCGCGTGCGAGTAGGGTTTTTCTTTTTCTTTTTTAAATTAATTAGTTTATGTGTCTGCCTTTTACGTAAGTATTAAATATCTATTTGTACCATATATAATTTTTTAATTTAAATTTAGATTGATTTATGTTATTTGTTTGGCTACATTTTTAATCAAAGTGATTTAAAAGATTGTAAAAATTCTCTTTGTAACTCGATATAAAAGAACCATGCAGGGCTAAAGCGGCCAATAAAAAATCAGTTGTTATGTGAACCATTAGAGTTTAATTTCACTATCCTATATTCCAGCGAGTACTTGTTCAGGAACTCCACGATCCTGAGAGTTGTAAGTTGTAAGAAGACAAGGGGTAAAGAAAACTAGTATAGGCTTAACCTAAAAACAATATTTTATTAATTATTTTTAACAAGTTATATTAATTTCATTTTACATTTTATATTTTTTTATATTTTTATAACGCCTAACGTTATAATATGCTAATAAGCTGGTCTTCGAAATTGTATTATTTTGAATATAAAAAAGTTGAATTCTTAGAGAAAACGGCAGCCATTTTGAATCCGCCATGTTGAATTTTCATATTTTATGTGAATCAGTTCCTCCTAAAAACCCCCAAATAACCAGTTTTCTTTTTCTTTGAGACGCATTTTTTTTATTGGAATATATATACAGTAGAACCCCGATTATCCACGAGTGGATTACCCGCGTTGCGGCTGAACCGCGATCGCCAAAATATGCCGAGATCACCAAAAAAATACAAATTACATACGTAAAAGTGCATTTTGATAACAAGAGTACTGTAGTAGTTATGTACTGGACTATGTTTGTTTTGTTTTTGTTCTTTGTAAATATGTAAATAGTGTGTGTGAAACTATGTAATTTTTCCAACATATAAAGGTACATAATACTGTACATATTAAAATTAATTGTAATTACCTGAACCTTTTGTGAAGATTAATTAAGCACTTATTTTAGTTTTACGGACATTTTGAACTATTTCTAGGGCATTTTAGGTTAGTTTTGGATTATCCACGATTTTGATTATACACGGAAGTTCAGCCACCCATTATCGCGGATAATCGGGAGTCTACTGTATTTGGGTAATTTGTTAGATGATTATTATGTGTTATAAAAAAAAACATGACATCGTAAAGCTGACACTTTCCTCTTGAAAACGCCCTATTACAACTATTTATTTAATACATTATAACTATGCAATAGTTTGTAATGTACTGGGCCGCGCTTAAAAAAATAGGTTTTCAGCCGTGCGGCCGAGTAGTGCTGCTGCGAAATAATACCTGCTTAGTCGATTTTTTCCAGACAAACCATTTCTCGGACGAAAAAATACAAAAGACCTTTTTTATTAAAAAAATACTTCCCCTACACGGTGGTATTTTTTTATTTTTATTTATTTTCATCCTAGCTCGAAATATTAAGAAATTTCGAGAAAAAAAATGTTTTTCGATTTTTTTTGACTTTGGGAAATCGAAAGACTGGTAAACTTTTTTTTATATTAATCTACATACTTTAACACTTTGAGCGCTAACCCCGTATTTTTACGGAACGCCGAAACTCACGAAGAACACGGGTCCCGTAATTTTACGGAGTCGCTGTTTCAATGTTAGTATGTTGCGTAATCATTAAATATACGGGCTTTGACCTTCTTACAAAGGTTCCTTGGAGTATTAGTAACATATTTTACTGCTAAGAGCGCAAGTAGTCGTTTTAGTTTTGACGTTATCCGATAGAATGCACGGGCTGTATAACTGTTTACAAACGCAAGACAGACGATTTTAGTTATTGTGATCGCGTGTGTTTATACTTTGACGCAATGGATTTGTTCGGTTTAGATGACGATGTTATTGCAAATTTACTTGATTAAAGAAGGAATAAGTGACAGTTCAGGTAAGAATACACTCTAATTCAATTGAAGTTGAGTCTGCATTTTTTGGTTATGTTGTGTGCTGGTGTTGCGAGTGTCAAGTACCACTATGTAAAGAACCTTGTTTCAAAGTTTATCACACCAAAAAAAATTTCTCAGTGTAAAAAACTTTGTTATTGTTCTTAGTATTAATTATTTTAGTGTAAATAGACCTAAATTTGTGGTTAGATAAATATTTGTAGTATGAATTTCCAACAATAAACAACTTTGTTGGATTTTTGTTTTTTTACCAAAATAACCTTGGAAACAACATTTTTTTATATATACAAAAATTAGAAATATTTATTGAACTTCACATCACATTGTAAAGGAGAAGAAGACCAATTCTGCAATGTAAGTAGTTTTTTCATAACTTTATTAGTTTTTAAGTTATGTTTTTTGAAAATAGCCAAAAACGGCCAGCATTCTACAAATAGCTACATATTTCAGGGCCAGCTCTCAAAGTGTTAAGGTACTTATAAAAAAAATCTGCCGTATTGCAAATTACTGGTAGTTGTGACCTACACAGACTGGGCTATGTAGGCTACATTTTATTTTTAAGCCGTCTTAAATATAAATAGTAAATTAGGATTAAATTTGATATTTATTTGAATTACTTTTGATATACAAAACAACTTTAAACTACAATTTTATTGATATTTTACTTTGCGATTTATATGAAGTGAAGATTAAATTTGAACATGATATGTATTTACTGACTTTGTCTACAGTTTGTAAGTTATATATTTATTTTGTAGTTGTCTTCCATATAAATTTTCAACTAGGTTAAATTTGTAATTTAATTTTAATTGTTAAAATGTAATTACAGTACTGCGTTAGATATAGACTATACTTTTATTACTTTACTATTGACACTTTACTTTGAGATTATTTTATCATGGAGTGTCCTATAATATGAACTTTTTAAAAAATATATGTAACTATAGGTTACTGACTTTATAATCGTGATTATTTTGTGATGGAGTGTCATATAATATGAAGGCCTACTTTTTTTAAAGCACAGAGAATAATGGATCCATTTACCATTAATCTCTGTGCTTTGGCAATATTATTATGTTTCTTCTTTTGTATTATCATTTAAACATTTCATCACTTTCAATTGTTAAAGTTTTATTTTATAAATAATCTTTATTAATGGGTTATCTAACCATGTTGGTTAAAGGGTTTTTCAGAATGACAACATAACATTATTTACCTATTTAATTGTTATTATACATTTTTTTACAAACTAGATTTTGTTTATCTTATCTTCTAAAGCGAGAGATAATTGTCTGTCTGCTAAATGGATCTGGAATCTCTGTCTAAGGATATTTGATTTTTTGATTTTATATGGGGCTTTTGGCCACGAGAAATCGATTGGAAATGGTCACCAGTCTGGGAAAATTTGTTTTCTACGTCCTTTTAATAAATTAAAAAGTGAAATTTGTCCATTTTAAACAATACAAAGCACAGCTGATGCAAATGTTTTCAATGTCATTACAATAATCATCTGTTTTCTTTTAAACGAAGCACAGCTGATGCAAATGTTTTCAATGCCATTACAATAATCATCCGTTTTCTTTTAAACTGTATTTTATTAGAGGTAAGCCTAATGTTGTATCTATTTATAGTTACCATGACAACGAATACTTCTGCTAAATAAACATACCCTTTATTTAGTTGTTTAATGTTATAGGCCTAACCTAAACGATGTTCACGGAAATTTGCAATAATAGTTATTGACGTGAGCGAACTAGGCCCTGCTTATAATCGAGCTTTAGCTCGGTCTCCTGGTACTATTGCCTAAACCTAGGGCTATACATGAGATTTTAATCAGCTGTTCAGTAATTTATTTTAATATCTATCCCATTTGTATAACCCATTTCATAAGATTTTAATAATATTCAAATTTCTAAGCTACCTTAGAACACAAAATGTTTGTAATAAAAAAAACTGTCAAGTAAGCCTATTTACTTCAGTAAGTCAGTGAATAAAAATCTGGAATTAAATTATTAGATAAACATTTGTACAAAACATACTCTAATAAGTTTAAAATGTTTAAAAATTGTATCGGTTCAGTTAAAGTTGGTTCAAGAATCTTTTATTAGCTTATAACTTATTCAAAAAGTATGTCTCATTTAAAAACATAAGTTTGAATTAAATTATAATACAAATAAAACAATTTATCTTAGTAAATAGACTATTCTGTACTTAATTTCTACGGAAATTATTTCCCGTAGTGAAAATAGGCTTTTTTGTTACATTTACACTTATACAGAAAATAACAACCGAGTAAACGTTGAATTCCCAACTTGCAGTCTAAACGAGGCGGGGAAGTGGGACATTTCCCCCGCTACCATTACATCCTTCCCCGCTCGTCTCTCTCTCTCTCGCAACGTGCATTAGGACATCCTAGCGCGGCCACCGGACTAGATCGGAACTACAACTAGGGCGCACGATCCCGCCGTTTAAATGTTTCCTCTGTATATTCCTTCTCTGTGATACATGGTATTCAATACATAACAACATGGTTTTATTTAGTCATTAAGTAGTTTCATTACACACTCCCTCCAAAGAGCAAAATTTTAAGAAATGTGTGCAATATGTTTGATTAAGTGTTGCAATTAGTAATGCAGTCAAACTTAGCCTCAGCTGATGCATCAACTCAGGGAATGTCTTTTTTTTTTTTTTTTGCTTCCGGCATTGTATTTGGATAACCTAATAGAACTCCGATCCAATGCAATATTTTGTTCCACTGGAAATTCGACTTTTTTGGCGCTATCTATCGGGGAAACGAAAGAAGCTGGTTGGAAACACCAATGCTTACAATGCTTTCTCCCTAGCGCTACCTCGCGGCGCGATCATGTACTATTTTCGCGAACACCTTTTTTCCGGCACACAACCCCCGTATGGATGCAAGATCTATTTATTATTCATGATCTATGCTTCCGGTTAGATTGTTAACTATAACCTCATCATAAGCACTTGTTTTAGCATCAATAAATATTTTAACAACACAGTTGGTGTCATAAATCTAACATACTTTGGTCTCGATATTTGATTCTTATTGTTACTGTCGGGACGTTACAGTATTTTCGATCGTACTGTGACCGTTTGGGTGTTTTGTTAATTTTGGTAGCTACTAATTATAGATTTTTTACTAAGACCTTAATCATGGCAAATTGTAGTACAAAAAGAAAAGTTCTGTCTATTCAAGAGAAAGGTTGTATAAGACTTACCTAATGTTATTTGCATTCGAAGTGACATCAGCAACAATTAAGCTCGAATTAACTTGAGTCTAGTGTACTATAAAAGGAAATTGTAGTTTTTTTAAAACATTACCGTCATAAAAAATGTTGTTAATGAAGTGAATACTGTATAGTTTTTTGAACTATCTCTCAAGCTAACAAAAATTTGTTTACTATTGATACTTTTTGTATTATGTCACCCATTCATGTTTGTTCAGTCCTTTCGTTGACGCTATAACCAAGTTTAACTATATACATGTTTGGCTCTGGATTGCGAGAGAGGTCCAACCTTCTTAACAGTCTCATTAACACCTCAGCTATTCTGCACTCCCCTATTGCAGCATAAAAATATTTCCTTTTTATTGATTAGTACCTACTATGATCCCAAAATTATTTAAAAATGTTTAATCTACACAGAAACTTATTTTTTGTTTGAAGTAGCCATAATTTCAATACTAAGGATAAATTTGACTTATTCAGTTACGTTTATCAAGATGTTGTACTTATGACCGAACATTTATTTTAGAACAATAAAATTAAGTAAAACTATGTTTGTTGTGTGACTAAATGTTCATAGCAAGTTACAAATCTAATAATTTAATACATTTTTGTACGGCTTTCACAAGTAACAAGTTACAACTGTGTAGGCCAATCTCAAAAAATGTACTACAATAGTAGCTTAAATTTTAAGTTGGATTTTTGTAATTTGGATAATGTTTGCACAATTTTGATTGTTAGGTTACGTTGTTGTAAACTACAGTTTAGTTTCTTTAATATGAATAAATCTAGAGATTAAATATTTGACTTTTTTTACTTATCAACTTTATGTATCATCACTCTATTCTTAATACCTGCTGGTCTCTGTACTCCATTTCATTGAAAATCGATCCAACTTCCATCTGTATACGAGATACTATCGCCTGTATTTGTAAAGTGTGCTGTCGGTAGTCCTCCACTTCACCGACTTTACACACGCTTGGAGCAACCGACACTCGACTCTGAAATCAATTACATTTTGTCAGCACCAAACCACAGGCTAAAAACAATTAAAAAGTATTATAAACACAAAGGAAAAGCCTATAAAAGCAATGTAAATGTAGCATGCTTTGCAGACTAAAGCCATGCAAGGGAATTTTTATACAAACTATTAAATGAAAATTGGAAATAAAATAGTAAGCAATTAAAAGCAAATATTTTGTCCTGTTATTTACAAGGAATAAACAAAATCTCATAATTAATGTACAAACAAAACTTTATAGTTCTGAAATGATTTCTTAAATCAAGTTATAATATTCTGAAAATATTAATTTTCCTCAAGCTATTGCAGAAAGTAACTTTGTTGTGTTCTAAACAGTGATAGAATGCAAAACAGCTTAATGCCACACTGGTTGATTAACAAGGGATGGTCATTGTACCTATATAAATATTTTCTATTTTCTAAGTTCTATTATAAGCTGACCCACAATACTATTCCAACAATACCAACATTTAATTTCAATGTTTACAAAGAACTAACCTCAAACACAAAACTAACATTTTAAGATGGATGCAAGTAATGAATACAATAAGAGAGATTTAGATTTTTCAAGTACACACCGGACGTAAGTAGTTTGGCAAAAGAAGTTATGTTTGATTTATTGCCAAACTAAGTAAGAAAGACAGTATGCACTATTTAATAAATGTTGCCACAATGTATTAATAAAGGTATTTAATATTTTAACCTATTATATTTTTAAATTAAATTTTGCAGTGTAGGAAAAATCTTATTTGTAATTCGAACAAAATGTGACCGTCTTGCTCTCATTAAAGTGCTGCACTCCTTAGCGCATCACTTTTTTTTTTAGAGCAACAAAGAGGCTATTTTTCAAAATTGATCACAACATTTGATATTTTTCTTTTAAAATCAAATACATCATTTATTACGAGCCTTGAATTAGTTTAAGCAGTAGATATGTTATCAAGCAATACTGAAACTGATATCTAGTGATATCGGTTAGAAAATTATTGCTACATCAGTCTGTTACTCTAGAAATCTTCATCTTAATTTCATTCTTTGCTATTTAACAAAGATTAGCTCGATTTAAAACTTTTTAAAGACTATGTAAAATATAAAGTAGTCTTAAAATAAATAATTTGTCAAAAGTATAATTGTACTTGTAGGCAAAATGAAGTAATCACAATAATGTACATTATGTAAATGATATAACCGCAGAGTTGCACTTTTAAGTAGACAAAGATCTAATTAAGAAGGCTTCACGGTTAAATTGGGTGAGGATGGGTTATTTAAATAAAAAAGAAAAATTCAAGGTAGAGCTTTTGGAGAAAAGGGTCTTTGGGTCGAAGGCAGCCTTTTTCTTGGAAGTAAACCAGTCTAAGTGAACGAAGAGGCAAGAGAGCTGATCTGACTGAAGGGAACCAACACAGCACAATTTGTGAATATTGGGGGGAAATTTTATTGTTTTATGGTGATTTTGAGTTAGAGTAGAATTGGTTTTTGTTGGTCAATATATTGGGAGAATTACTTATTTTAGAAGAATCCATAATTTGGAAGTAGATTCATTTGAAGTCAATTTTGCCCGTAGAGTAAGGCGTAAGATTTAGATTAAGGTTTATTGTTATTGTATAGATTGATAGGACTCTGTGTTAAATGTATATATACTGTTTAAATAAAAGATATGTTTATAGCTGGACTATGAAATATATGTTTGTAATCCCATCACTGTAAAAGAATAAGAGCCAAGAGATTTGCAGTGGATAAGGAAAAACATCCCTACGTAATACCTTTTAAATCTTTCAAGTGCTCTTGTTTCATGTCAACAATTTGAGGGAATCTCTGGACTTCCTCATTGAACTAAAAGTTGATGCCATAATTGATATTAATAACATTTATAGTACACCATTGTTAATAATATAATTACACACACTCTTACCGGAAATCTACCCCCACGAACATCACTTCGAGTTTTTGATAATGCCTTCTTCAACGCACTAATCTTCTGTTCTTTTTCAAGGATCTGAGGATACACAATGAATGACATGAATAGCAAAGGAGAAGTATGTACATTTTATAAGGATGTGACAAACTATAAACAGAGAAACTGATAAATTGTTCATCATAAGGATTAAATTACATTACAAATATTTTATAACATACACTCTAAAATAATGTGTTTTTTTATAATTAACCTAACCTATTCCTTTAGATGTTTATTGTCATTGTCAAACACCAAAAAGTTACATTTAAAACAAATGTAATACTACTCTTAAAAATAAGATTGACATGCAAAGATTGACTGTCTAAAGTTGTTCGAAGCCTTTGCTAACATTAGGAATACTTTTTAATATGTGCTCTCTTGATTATAGGTTTTTTTAAATCAAGCCTAGCCTACTTCCAAATCTGTTTTAAAAATTATCACGCCCAAGAATGGCACATGGATTAAAATTAAAAACCAAAAAGCTTTGACTATGAAAGATAAAGCATAATTCTTGATGGTAGCAATTAGTGTTTCCATTTCATTTTCAGCAACAAAATGAAGAATTCAAATAAAATCATCTGTGTTTATAATGTGCTAACATTTTACGTAAACATTTTTGGAAAATTAATATTTGAATACAGTAGAGTCCCGCTATTCCGAACTAATTGGGACTGAACACTGTTCGGTTTAGCGGGAATTTGGAATAGGCGGATTTCATGAATAATATCAACGTATTGACTTGTTAAGGCATAAATTAAGTGCAGGGATATCTGCTAGTGTCAATTCTATACAGCGTTGATTGGCTCGGAGGAAAGCCAGGAGGAGGTGAACACTCAAACTGAACTCATATCACACGTAGATGCGGCAAATGCACTTGACCTCGCCTTAGTGTAGGTTTACACCATTAAGTTTTCCCTTCCGTTGCGTTACGATTCTGTTTTCTTCTAAAAACGGAAGGGAAGGGATAGGTTGTTTGAACTGTCTGTTTTGTCATCCCGCAGTCTGTGTCCGTTAGTACCGCATCATCTTAAGAAAGATCGAGAAAAAATAAAATTTGTTCGAGATAAGAAAAACTGAGGAAAAACAGACGAATGCAACTGGCAGGTGGCAGCAACACTATTAGTTCCTAGCTGTTATATCTATTCCAAGGGCAGGAAAACTTTTCGAAGGGGGTCGGGTCAGGACTAGGGATTTGAATTTAAACCCTTTTAAACACCAATTTCCAAGCTTATTTTTTAAATTTTGATATAGTTACCCATGTAAAATATTATAGGATGTAAGGAGGACGAATGATTTTGTTTTGTTAGAGTAAAGTATTTTTGTTTAACTTTCATCGTTTTCTTATTTAATAGATCAGATCAAGCTCACAAGGGAGTAAGGCTGTAACCTACTGCATCCATGTGTATTGTATGTTGTAGTATAATCAAGCAAATCTAAACATTAGTATGCATGCAATGCACAATGATGTAAAATATGTTGCTGGATCCTCTGTTGTGTTGTCTATTTTATGATTTAACTTGCACTTTTTAAACCTAGTATTAATTTTTACTTCTAATTTTCGGGTTTTAGGGGGGGGGGGGGGGTTGAAGGAAACAAAACCAGCTTTCATTCCAATTTGGTTTCAGGCGTTTTCATCAAGCTTAGGCTCTATGTATGTCTCTATTTAACTTATTTGTATAACAATAAATGTATTTTTTTTAACAAACGTCTTTTTAATTTCTCCGGTTTCAAAGTTTAAAAAATCGGTATTTTTTCTGAACTCTGTTCGGAATAGCGGAACTCTACTGTATATTATGATGTTCGGTACCACGGAAATTTAAGATATTTTATTTGCTATTGCAATTTTATTAGCAATATCCGCAACGAAAATATAAATATAATAGTACCCTCTAACCATAAAAAAACGTGTTTGAATTTGTGAACATTTTAAATAATAGTAGTGAAGCACAGGGTAAGTACTGAGGGTTAACAAGTATGCAAACTTTCTAACCTGCCTATCCCTCATGTTCACCATTTGCCTAAGTGTCTCCACTTCTTGTTGAGTTTTGGCTAGAGTGTGATATCCTTCTTCATCGTCTCCATCCGTATCCAGTGTCGTAATAGATCTTCTTTTATGAAAACGCTATCACACAAAAAGCATAAATTAGATATTTGCACTCGTTTCTTGTAATAAAAAATGTACGCAATTAAAATTATTACTTTAACAATAACTGCTTTTGGAAGTATACAAATTATTCTGTACGTACAGTGTGAGATAAATTGTATTTAATCTTACTTTGTAAGGTTATTTTCATGCAACTGTTAATTAATTATAACATCTACAGTACCATTTAGTAAAGACATATTGTCTATAAAATGTATAGGAACTAAAACTAACCTGATTCTGACTCTTCGTCTCAGCAAGTGTATGTTGCAAATTTATTATTATTTCTTCTTGGCTTTGCAACTTAAAAACAAGAAAAATTATATAAGTATCCAAACAAATCTAATAATCAAATTTTACTACAACATAATTCCAACTTTATAATCATGCTTATAACATTTTAAACTTATTTAAGTAAATGCCAAGGTCTTAAAAACCTAGTTAATTTTGGGTGCAAAAATGTATGATAAATATTATATAGTAGAACTCCTGTTATCCGAATCAATTGGGAATGGACCCCATTCGGATAATCAAAAACTCAGATAATTGAATTTATTCTGAAAAAAGGGTCTATTTTAACCTTTTAGAGACTGGCTTCACGTTTACGCAACTGCAGTAAACTACGGTAAACTGCACATACTACGGTCGCGTACACACGTTTTATAACTTTAACGTTTGAGTACTATCATCGCGTTAACACGTTCACTGCTAAAGACGCACATGTGAGCTTGACACTGAACACTATGAGAAGCGGCCGACGCAAAATGCATTGCATGAAAACCCCCGTATTGGGAATATTTTCATTCAATACACAGTGCATTG
The DNA here is from genome assembly GCA_018207615.1 of Philaenus spumarius. Lineage (NCBI taxonomy): Eukaryota > Metazoa > Arthropoda > Insecta > Hemiptera > Aphrophoridae > Philaenus > Philaenus spumarius. The sequence goes on along the minus strand of JAGFPH010006378.1, from coordinate 23,996 downwards.
CGAGTATATTCAATACACAATACATTGCGTGCTTCGCATGCCAACCCCCGTAGTGGGAGTGTTTTCAATATACAATGCATTGCGTGCTTCGAACTACAAGCCGCATATTGGGAGTATTTATAATACACAATGCATTGCGTACTCCGCAAGCCAATTGTAAGCTTATGTGCAATAGCACGCGCAGGCAGAGTCATTATTTTGCAAATCGCAGTACGTTCCAGTCTTAATTTTTTTCCTGAAATTCTGAAAGCGTTTTGGATAGTTGGAGTTTTACTGTAGTAAATTTGTGTTGGTATGAAATACTATTGGGAGTTGCCACAGTTAACTAATTTGTAAGAGGTATCTATGCATTTATAATTGTTGTATAACGAGGTTAGTGATATCTCAAACAGAAAAAATCCATGACTTCAAAACGATTCCATTGAATAAACGTTCAAACTTCACAAATATTACTATTCAAAAACACCAATAATCAAATGTTATATTTAAATTGTTATTAATATTTTATTTACTAAATATAAAACATGCAGTTGTAAATATGCAAGAGAAATAAACAACTTAACCTGCTTAACCCAAATAAACAATTTCAGGAGTGCGTCATATTGACTAACTAATCGTACGACGAGCCAAATAAAAGTGCTTGGAAGAGTAACAATGTCATAGCAATTGATAGTTGTTGCTTAGAATCATTGGTTATGTGAGAGATCTGCAAAGTGTTTGGCTGCAAATAGTTCTCATGTTATTAAAGGTATGCCTTGGCGGTAAGTTATGGCCTATGACAGAGCTTATAATTTCCGCCAAAGAGAACCTTTCCCTTTCCCCAGAGTAGAGTAAATACAGTACTATCTGAGTATCTTATATACTCTAATACGAGCAATCTCTGTTTGTTTGTAAGAGCAATCTCGAGATCCAGAAGAAGGATATTGCTGAAAGTTTGGGATTAGAGGCTTTTGGGTCTAAAAAATCAATTGGTGAAAACCAATACCTCAGGAAAACTTGTATTTTTCTAAACAACTCATTTGAAAATGTTTAACATTGGGCTTATGGAGTTTAAAATCATTACATACATATGTTTATTGACTATAATAATAACAGAAATCAGCTGTTTCCTATATTATTTCCATTATCAGCTGATTTCAAGCTTAAAACAATTTTTTTCATTTCTAACCTTTAAGGCAGGTTTTTGTGGAGAAGACATCATTCTGTTAAGTATTTTTATTTCATATTATAGTATAGGATAAACAGTTCATATGTACTTAAGTTCAAAAAATATTCATATTTATTCAGTATGCGATTTGTATTTACATACATTTTCCTAAAAAAAATACCGAGTGATGCTCAGTCGCCCAGGTACTTAGTATAAACATGGTTTCAATTATGAAGTGTTGCTTTGATTGAGTTATTTGCTTACAAGAGTTATATAACAAAATATTATCACAAAAAATGCAATATATTCTGATGTGGCTATTTGCATTCACCCATGTTTAAAAAAATTCACACAGAATTTTTTTTTAAAAGTTAACAAAATTTGTTTTCTAACTTCATATCCATCACTGTTTTTTAAAATGTTTAAATAGATCTCTAAAACATGTTTTGTGAAACTTTATTTTTACTCCTTAGACCATTTTCTTAGCATGTAACGGAAGGTTACAAAAATAAAAATATTTATAAATGTAAACTGTTAAAAAAAAGTGGGATTCGGTAAAAGTTTCAAAAATAAAAAAACACTCAAAAATAATAAAAAATGTTATATGTGGATTATTTTCTAATAATTATCACCTCTCCCTCACTTCCTCTACTTATTCACCTTTAATACAAATAATCATCGCTCATAACATTATTTTAAATCACCAAGAACACTTCTTACCACTTTACCTCCATTTACTAAAAATCACCATACATCATGTATCTCCTCTAACTCCAACGTAGAATTACACCTTAAGCTCCACCTTACCTTAATTCACCTTACACCTTACTCATAAAAACCTTGATATCACCTTCGTTTAACTCAAATAAAAAAAAAATAAAATAATAATAATAATAATAATCCACATATAACTCTATTTATGCTCCATTAATACTTATGCATTTATCTATCTATAATTACCAATTACTATTAACGATTTATTATATTAATTCAATTTTCTCAGGGGTGAATACTTGGCTGCAAAGTAATGACTTGCGGATGTACGTGGCTAAATAAAGGAGTCTAAGACATAGTAGCGGAACAACCAGGCTTTTACTCAGACATTGTCAAAAAGTGATTATTTACAACAAAATATATCAACATTACAAGAAACAAACAAACAAATCAATTATATACAAATCTGTACAAAGTGTAGTCAAGCCTAGCTTAGAGTATGACACAATAAAAATCAAAAGAAGTTACTTATTAGAACAATCAAAAATTTTATAATTGCAGACTGAAAAATGTATGTCCTATGGCCATTATTACTTACTGCGTTATTCGTTGCACTGTTTTTACCTAGGATTTCATTGTATTTACCATTAACATGAAGCACCACTAACTATTACTCGGGTTTTATCAAAGCACATGTGCGACTTTCTACAACTTCATTTATCACAAAGTTTACACCATCGATTTTACTTTGTAGGTTCTCACGAACGCCGAAGCACCTCTACTTCACTTTAAAATGACATTTGTTGCCATTCAATTGAAACGACTACATATTTCGACAAATTTCACATCACCTGCAGCTAGCTATACATACAAAGCTCTACGCCATGTTTCTCGTTCTGGAACGTTCTTTTGGTGCCGTACAAAGCCTTCTCTATCCGTCTTGTTTTAACGCTTGTTGTTTGTACTGCGTTCCGACACTTGTATACCGATGTTATGTTGTGCCCTGTTATATTCGCTGATAAATATTTTAATTTTTTCACATGTGCTTATTTTTCAATTTCAATAGTTCTTTAAAACTGTCCATTGTGTAATCATTTAATTGTCTCTTTTAACCGTTCGCTTCAATCGCACTACTTGTTAGAATAACTTCTTATACAGTTCACACACGTTACATACTTTTTATTGATTAATATATTTTTTAAGTCTGCTTTCATTTACTAACACTCTGCCTTTTACTTTATTTACTTTTATTTAAATGATTTTACTTTAATTTTTTTGCATCACAAAAGAATTTATATGTATGCAAGAATTATAAATGTTTACTATTATATATATTGCGTCCTTTATTTTATTTAGACCAAACCTCTATGCTTTAGACATTATGGGAATTTGTTAATTTATTATCATCATATAGTATTTCTGTTACATGGCTGTCAGTGTTACAAGCAGAAACATCCACTATGTAGGCTAAGCTAGTCAGCACGACATATGACACGAGCACTCCTGAATGAGTTAAATAATGAAAAAAAGTTGAACATAGCAATCATATTTTTAAACATGTAAACTATTTAAATACAAATACTGTGCAAGTTATTATTTCATTACAATTTAATATTTAACCCACTTGTTTGGCTTTAGCAGATAGACTGGTGACCAGCTGATTTATTTCTTGCTTCATGTCATCACTTGCAACTTGTTCTCGCTTGCAGAGATCATGGTGGTGAATTACAGTACTAACAAGACGGTTCCAGTCTTCTCTCTAGGAAATCACAAATTGTATTATTCAGTATAATTTAATTTTTTTTTTAACCTAACATACCATGAGCACATGTTGATACCAGTATCAATAATATCAGCTGGTGTCAGAGGCAAGATTTATGAAATCGCTAATTTTATTAGTATTGATAACATTGGATTAATACTTTTAAAAGTATTGATGAAATGGGAATTTTTGGAATAATTGTTGCCACAAGGGTATTTTATGTGTTGTACACAATTTTAATTGTTTGTGAAAAATGTTCGATTCCCAGGATTGCTAATTCTAAAAGTACCAATGACACAGTCTCAAATCTCAGGATAATTTTAAAAAAAGTATCAGGTATCAGAAACGTGATCCGAAAACATTTTATACAATCAATAGGCCTGGTAACTGATCATTGTTTGGTGAGATAACGATGGTTAGCAAAAAAGCCCTAACCAAGAGAGATTAATTTGTTTAAAGTTATTATTTTCTTACTAAATAAATTTAGTTTGTTGACTTGAAAAAAGACTTAACTGCTACGTCCTATAAATAATTTTATATTTTAGTTTATGTTTTACAAACGTGATAGTGAAGTCAGAAAAATCGCACAAAGACTAAATCAGTACATCAATGCCGAGGCGTTCCAGCTAATCAACAACAATGGCTTAACAAGGTTGAAAAGAGTGAAACCATTTGAACTGTGTAGTTATTAAGCTGTTACACTATTTAAGAAACTATTCATTCTAGACCAAGGATAAAACTTAGGAAAAATACTGTATTAATTTAGATCTGAAACAAATAGCTTATAAGTGTTATGTTAAATTGCTATAAAAAAACAAATGTTTTCTAAAATAAGGGCTTAACTGATATTCTGAAATAAATAAATTGTGCAAAAAGGGCATAGCTGATACATAGCATTTGTTCTTGTGAGACAAGCGACCATTACTTTTAGAAATCTGCAACAGTGCTGTCTAGTGTTCATAATATTAATTATTTGATATCATAACTGCTACATAAACTAGTGCTATCTACAGTAAAATTGTTTATTTAAAAATTTCAGAAACAGTATTGGCTTTATTGTTTAACACATGTTTCTACCAAGTGGTTGAAAAAGCATCTTTTAAGGTTATGTCAATTAGTAAAAAGGGCCTAGCCGACAAGTTTTGAAGATTTTTAATAAGTAACTTAACATAAAATAATATTCTGATCCTAAAAGTTTTAAAATATCATATAAAATGTATTTAAGTTACACAAATATACAATAATTAGCCAATAATTGTAATATATGTGAGTTTCAGGGATTTTAATCATTTAAATAAGGGTATAACGTAAAGGGAGTTGCTATGTAAATTTTGGACATTTTAGCCTATTTTAAAAACTTAGTATTTTATAAATAAATAATAAACATAGAAATTCAAAGGGGAAATGCAGACGTTTTTAATAATACAAAATAAAAGTTTACTTAATATCTTATTTCAATTTTAAAACAAGAAACTTACATAAAAATAGCAAGGTCTAAAATACAAAACATCGTACAGTGTTAAAGTAAATTGAAGAAGCTTGATTCAATCGGTTTCTAGCCTATAGTTGATAGACATTGAAAGAACAGAATTTTGATTTGTTATGTTAGTAGTATGCATAACTTAGTCTAGAGGACAGTTGTAATAAGCAAGAACAGAATTTTGATTTGATATGTTGGTAGTATGCATAACTACGAGTAGGGAGACATATTTGCGGTCCCCTGGAGGAGCATCACGTGATATGACGTCATTGTCACACGATGTAGACGCCTAAAGCCAGGCCTTTGTCTTACTTGTTCCAGAGATCTGATACGGTGAGGACCTGTTGTAGGTTCGTGGTGAAATGTATTCACAAATGTGGTTTTTAGCGGTATTTGAGGTATAAATACCGTTAAAGTATGTGCTACGACTATTAGAGACAGTGCTGTGCACGTAGAATGTAAAACGGCGTAAATCGTACGTGGCGGAGTTAAGAAAACTAACTTTGCAAATTTCGTTGGTGGCGTCGGTCTAAAATGGACATGGCGGACTCTTGTGAATGAATACGGATTGAAACATGTTTCTCATCTAAACGTTTCTACAAGTGTTAAGTGAATTTAATAAGTCGAGGCTAGAGTGCTACGAACAGACATGAAAGAGGGAAAATTTTAGTTAAGGGGTAATTGCAATTTAAAGTCATTTTAAAATATCGTAAGTTTCTTTTAATAAAAGTGCACTATAAAACAAAGAATATACGTAAGTAATAAATTTAATCATAACTAAGTCTGCATTTAAAAAATTTAATAATAATTTATATTGTTGTATGTTTAAATTTAAAAGGTTGATAATTAGAGTGTATGCGTGAGTGTTTGAAGCTGTAGGATATGTACTATGATTTGCCAATACTTTTTTCAATATTGTTGTGTGCTTAAATCTTAAAATGTGGCATTAAAGGTTTAATGCCAACTACTATGCTTTCTTAATTTGAGTCCTTTCCTTCCTAGAAGTACTTCATGGTAAATTGAACCTTGATTATGAAATTTAAAGTCAGTGTAGTTTAAGTGATATAAAATGGCGTCGGTTAGTTTGCCGCAGTCTGTGAGTCTGGGAGATGGGATCTGTGAATAGAACACAGATCTCGTCATCTTAGAGTCACGGGCCCAGTAGTTGACAACCGAGCGCACAGATGTTCAAGAAAATATGCGTAACAGAGATTTGGTAGTCAACTGTGATAAGCACAGATCTGACTACAACATAATCTGCTTTCAATTTTGGGGTTATGTTTGATTGTTTTTGTTGTGGTTAAGGGAATAGTATCTTATAATTTTTGAATTGATAATTATATTAATAAAGTAAAGTATGCAAATTGAAAGTATGATATTACAAGTAATTGTTACGCTGCAAAAGGTTTTTTTTTTTTATTATTAAATTCACTTAGAAAAAACTTGTCAAAATTTAATTAATTAATTTATTTTTTATTTTTTATTAATAAAATTTGTTTGTAAACGGCTGGCAAGCAGACAGCACGTTACAAAATGGCGCCCGAACAGGGACCTGATTGTAACAGTGAGCCGCCAGCACGTTACATAATAATAAATGAGAAAGTTTTTACTGCCTCCTGTAAAATGTGTAATTTGCTGCTTAGGCTCTTTTTGATAGACACCATCGATATCACCTAGAGAAAATGGGCCTGATAGAAAAGGATTTCTGCCCTAATAAAACAAAACAAACCTTTGTTAAGCAAAGTTGGTCTAAATATATTTTTTATTTTTATCTGTGGTATTGGTGAAAGTGTATTACAATCAAATCAATGAAGATGGTAATTAAAGGTTACCTTGTTCATACTAATTTTACAAAGACAAAAATGTAATCTCAAATTATATTCACCTGGTTTTTCTCAGCTTGACACAACTTATCAAACGCTCTTATTCTTCCTTGCTGTATCCTATATAACTCTTGCTGTAAACTTCTTACCATTGTTTCTTCAACTCGTTGGGTTCTGGAAAACTCTTCTCTTTCATCTTTCTAAAAGCGAAACATAAAAATACAATCAATGAAGTATGTACAAAAAGTTTACCAGTAATACAGAACTGCTTAGTCAAGTAAAAACTCCAGTTAGTTTTAAGTAAAGCTTTCTACACCAATTCTAACAATCCTTGTTTCCCCAATGCTATTCAAATGTTTTGATCAAACATACAAAATACATTGTGCCATCAGCTTTGACTGAAGCTGGACACATGAAATAAGAAGTTAGGAAATCATTAACTTGTAAAAATGAAATGTGATGAAATCAAAGAAAAATATGTAACCTTCCATCATTTACTTTGTACTCAGTAACATCAAGGACGATAAACCTTCTTCTAACATGTTTAGTATGGCTATTCAATGAAACTACAATTATTTATTTAATAATTTAAAAACTCCCTCAAACACAATTATAAAATTGAGTATCACATATCGCTAATGCTGCCAGCTCTTTATGGTGTCCTGCTGTCCTCTATTGATGTACTAAATTGGAGTATCACATATCGCTAACGCTGCCAGCTCTCTTATTAAGCGAGCTAATAAATAAAGTACTAAGAGAAATCTACTAAAGTATCATTAAATAATAAAAGATAAGATATTACTACTGATCCGAAGACAATATGTCTAGGCTATACCGGCAACATTGGACAGATAATCATGTTCACCAAATATTTTGACAGTATGCACAGAAAAATACAATTTACCCTAGAAATTCAGATTAATAATAAAATAAACTATTTGTACCTTACACCGTCCAATGTTGGAGGTAAACACCAGATCAAACTTTACAGAAAGCCTATCCAAACTGATTACTTATTCCACAACACCTTCAACCATCCAATAAACTGCTCATGAAAAACAGTTTTCAATCACCTCATACGCTGACTAAAAACTAAACCAATGACACTGCAATACTACACAACAGATTACTGACGAACATATCAAATCAGTGAATGGAGTCAATACGAAATAATAATTAAAATTTTAACGCAACAACCAAAATAAGAAAATAAAACGACAGAAAAATATATGTACTTATGAAAGTACATCAATACTTTCAAATTTCAAATGCAACAAATTTCAAATCCCATAACTATACAATAGCCAATCAAAACTCCAACGGCCTCAATGCTGCAGAAAACATGACAAAACAATAGCAGCAGAATATACAAATTAAACTGTAGTGAATGCCCCAAATTTACATAGGACAAACAAGTAGATAATTAAAAAAATAAATAGAAAGATCGTATAACAAAATGAAACTCAAGTAAAATTTAAACATGTGGCGAACTCCTGATCAATCACTCTTACACTTAGTGATGTAAGCCGGAAATATTCCCAGTGGGAAGAAACTTATAAAATGGGAATATTTCCGGAAATATTTCCTCATCCAGGAAATATTCCAAAAAAGTGGGAATTTATAAAAATCCTTATTTTGATTGTTTAATGCTTATTAACGGTCTTCATGTAACTCAAAGTTAAGCTATTTCATTAAAATTCCTCATGTTTATCTAAGAATAATAATAATAAGGAAATATTACCTTTTCCTATGATAATTTTGCACTTATTTTCAAGAGCAATGTACCTTGAGTCCATCTTCTTTTAAAAAATAATAATAAATCGTGATTTCTTAGGATTTCTCTATAAACTTAAATTTTATAAAGTGATACTCACATTGCAGGAACAGGATTATAGATAAATAATTTAATATAATTGCTAGTAGTAAAGTGCCAAAAACTAATTCAAGATTAACAATTTTTAAAACTACATAAACACAAATTTAAATATAATAAGTTTACATTCCAATAATTAATCATAATTCAGTCATATACTGTAGTCTAGGCTAATCCTACTGTAGTATATTGGGAAATCTAGTTATTTCATGACTCATGAGGAGAAAATTGTTTCCCCTCTACACCAGAAAACCGTGCATCAGCATCACTGTAGTACTTTCAGCTAATCAGCCATTTTGATTTTGTTGACAGCTGTATGGTTATTGTAGAACCAGTTTAAGGTTAGTTTGTGTGAGATTATTAAAAGTTAAAACTGTTGAATACATGTGTTTACCTTTGTCTTTAACTATTATTTAATAATTAATTATTACTTTATGTAACAAATATGAGTCTTTGAGTTATCTTGCTCGTAAATCGTAAATTCCCAGGAATTTATGAATTTTGGGAATATTCATGGGAACATTCCCTGGGAATATTTCCTTGAGTATAAGTTCCCGGGAATTTTATATCACTACTTACACTACAATACAATTAAATATATTTATCACATACAGTAGAGTCGTGGTTATCCAAGCCCCGACTAACCGAGATACGGGTTAACCAAGGTAGTAAAAAAAAAGTTCAGAAGTTCAGTTTACGGTAGACGCATGCGTTGAAGTAACCGCGCAAAGTGAAATCCGCATATAGCGGCAAATCTACTGTACTTATATTAGTCACATAATGTTTCATCAAAAATGGTTCCGGTAAATAAAACGCACAGTTTTTAATCATTATTAAATACTGTACAGTACAGTAATAAAATGCTTTGCTAATCATCAATAGTATTAGGATTTTTTAAGGTATTTTGACCGGTACAAGTACTGTTTATTTAAGAGAATAATAAACAATCAAAGAAAAGACTTGAATAAACAATAATATTGATCGCGTAGTCGGATACACTTAGTAGCATAGTGAGTATTGTTTAAGCGATGGTGATGTCATCATTCCTTATCTTGCACCTGCTTCTGTCCGACCTTCTATTGTGCCTAACTTCTACCCTACCCGGCTTAGCCCCTCTCACACGTCTGCTTTAGTTTTTGTGAATTGTGAATACAGTAGTTTGATTCAGTATCAAGTAAACCCTCGCTCTTAAAATGTCGCGAGTGTCATACTCGTACTGCATATAGTTTGTTCAGTTTTAAAGCAAGCGAGTTCCGTTAAACAAAAAACAATTACGGACTTCTTCGAAAAAAAGTTTTTTACTGGAACATGTACTGCAGCCTATGTATGTCTTTTTTTCACTTTGTATTTTATTTTCATTTGGACATTAGTTTTTCATTTGATAATACAGTAGGTGCCTTTTTTTCAAATCTTTGACCACGTTTTCATTGATTTAACCAATTTACCGTACGTTTCCCCCTCGATTTTTTACAGAGTGTTAATCCGTGTTATCCGAGTTTTTGCTTATCCGAGGTACCCCCTCGGTCCACATTACCTCCGCGGCTCTACTGTATTACAAAAAAAAAAAAAATGGGATAAAGTAGAAGCTCTACATAGATAAATTTATGAAAACTATCTACAAAACTTTCCTAATTGAACCTGCACTACAAAACTACACCCAAAACAACCTCAATAACAAAATTCAATTTAAATACCATTCAGTGTATAGTAACATTTTGAAATTGGAACTAAACTTGTAAAATTTGGAACCATCCTCGTCTGAATAGAACAAGGCCATTCAATGACTCAGTACGTTACAGATCTTGCGTTGCTAAGGAAGGATGTTTTAAACAATTGAAAACCCCTTAGCGGGCAAAATATGCATTACAAAATGTTTTATTAAAGTTTTTTTGTGTGTTTTACCTGAGTAATGTAGTAGGAACAGTAAAGGTAATAAACTTTAAAAATAACCCAGTGAGGCTAAACATGCAAACTCCAACAAGATCACTGAAGGTAAAAAATATACATATATCAGGTGACCCAGGAAGTAGAAAATAAATACAACATGAATACAAATCTTAGACAAGTATCTAGTTTCAACAGTACTTAAAGCCATCTATACTCACAATCAAATTTGCAGCGCGTTCGATCTCAAGTAGTTGAGCTTGGGCTGCAGATAAAGACTCTTGTAATGTTTTTATCCAAGATTGCAGGTTTTGTCCCTAAACAAAATAGTGACATATTAATCTATAATGTTGTAGATAATAGTAAAAATTTTAAAGAATAGTTTTTGCCAGATATTATTTTTGTTTAGTATTTCAGCACAAATTAATACAGACCATAATAGATGAGTTCCTTGCATTAACAATCACAGGAGATTATTATTATTTACATCTCTGAAACCTTTGGATGAAACAAAACAGCTGTAATGGTTCGAATCATTTATACACATCCAACTTAAAATAGGATAACCCAACAATTGAACACCATTATTAAAAAGTTAATTATCAAAGCAACTAGAAATAAACAATAACACTAATTACACTATATACATTAAGGAATTTCTAATTGTGCAACAAAATGGCGTCAAGCATCAATGTACTTGGCGGCAAACTGTGGTCTGCAGACAACAGAATAATCAATCTGTGGAACACAAGTTGCCAGTTGAATAAAATCTGTGACTCTGATGTCAGAGAAATCATATGATATAAAATGTAAGGATGAAGATTCGCTAAGTTGGCAGTGGACCGCCATCTTGTTATATCATCAGTTTTGTTTACATCTGAAGATATTTTGGTTTTGTTGACAATAAATTTAGAGGTTATGAAAATATTTTTTATTTTAATTAAATAAATTATTTCAAATAATGATAAAATGAAATATAATAGATAATAATAATTAAATAAATTCTCATCCTACATGACTTTTTTTAACTAAAAATTATATTTTTTTACTGAAAATTTTTCTAATTAAATATTTTTTATATTAAATTTTTTTTTATAATTTAAATGTTGCACACTACAATCTTTTTTATAGCTGAAAATGCTGAACACTTTACACTAACAATTTAAATACTTTGGAAAAGAAAATAACCTTTTCTGCAATTGACACCATGACATCAATGTGTTATTTATAAATACTTATTTAAACCCAATATTTAATTTTGCCAGCATGAGTGCCCCTCCTAGAGATATTTAATAAATGTAATTACAATCATTCTTACTTTGTCAATTTTCAAACTTTTTATATTAATCAATGTAATCAAATCAAATCTTCATTTTCTATGTTATCCAATGCAAATACAGTAGAGCGTTGAAAATCCGAACTAATTGGGACCGAGGGGGGTTCGGATTTTCAATTTGTTCGGATTTTTGAAAATAACCAAGAAAATGCTATTTAGGCTAAAATATATGCCCTTTAATCGAATAAAGTGGTTAAACAGTACAAGCAGAAAGTAAGACTACTTACACATTATGATTTAGAAGAACCTTCACGTCATGATTACGCTTGGAACTCTCAATTACAATACAGTATGTACTGTACATGTTTAAAAATTGACTTGTACATTATAGTTAACACAAACGAAAAATAAAAAAATTATTATACAGTACACTACTGTATGTAAAACACACTGTTATAATGATTACACAGAGAAATGAATGAACTTTCTGTATGAAAAAACTAAAAATGTACGAAAGACAGAGCAATGATATCTACTGTCCTGTAGACACTGACTGACTGAGGGTGGAAGTGATAACTGATAAAGAGATAGACTGAGTTAGTGGGGCGAGCTAGTGTAGACAAAAATAGACAAGCCAAGGTTATTACCCCGCCCCGCCCCGCTTTGTTCAACTCTGAGACAAACACGATATTTGTTTACTGCTAGCGCTAAAGCAGCTTATTAGCGTGACAGTGAAAATACTGACAGCCAGTCTGCTGTGAGGGCGTGTGAGAGCAGGTAGTATTAAGAAGTGTTTAAAAAGAGATACTGTAATGTAATGTCAAACTGCAGTGAAGATTTTTGTGGATTTTTTAACAACGCAATTGAAATTTGCGAAATAAAATTTTTGCAGGGGCTGCCTCGGAATGCGTTCGGATTTTTGACGTTTCGGATTATTGACGTTCGGATTATCGACGCTCTACTGTACCTAAGGAAATTTTAATGAATAAATCAAATGAATTAATAATTATAAATACAATTCCAGTGTTGTCATTTACAATATATAATATTGTACTTAAGTGTGTATAGATAACAAATCACATTTAAGCATTTCTTTTTAATATTAAGATATTGTTATTTATAATTTATAATACATTATGTAACATACAAGCTTTGAAAACATAATAATTGAAATGACACTGACAAGACAAGGAATAGCAATTACATCGTGGACTGGAGGGTACTGGAGGAAGGAACGCTTAGCGACCATAACTTTATATCTTTCAAGAGGGTCAAAAGTAAGGTAACGGCTCAAGGATCCATAGGGAAAAGTTTCAGAATAAATGGAATACAAAAAACTAGATAGGGAAGATCTAGAAGCCGCACTATTGGAGGCAAAATTATTATTACTTTGTCAACTTTCAAACTTTTTAAGATAGTCAATCAAACTTTTTATTTTAATCAATGTAATCAAATCTTCATTTTCTATGCTATCCAATTCAAATACCTAATTAAATTTTAATGAATAAATCATATGAATTAATAATTATAAATACAATTCCAGTGTTGTCATTTACAATGCATAATGCATTTCTTTTTATTATTAAGATATTGATATTTGTAATTTATAACACAATTATAGAAAGTACAACTTTTGAAAACAGTTAACAGAGGATTTACAATTGTAAATTAAATTATATATATATATATATAGATAGAGAGAGTGGGAAGTTTTATACAGCCAAGATTGGAACACCAAAAATAATCCTTTTTATCAAGACAATGCACCGGCTCACACCTCCAGCCGCAATGTGAAAATTGTACAAATTAGGGTTCAAACCTTCTTTATCCTATTTTCCTAATATGCCTTCTAGCCCTAGTTCGGAAAGAGATTTTTGTCTGACAATGAAGATCACTATGCGGTTGAGCATTTTCAAGCGAAACTTCCTACTTTTCCGATGGATTCCAAAAATTTTAACACTGCTGGACAAATTGGTGCCACTCCGGGAAGACTAAATTGACAGAAAATAACTCGGGAGGAAAGGGTGAACAACCCTTGCACACATAAGAGAAATAGATTTACTTACACTGCTATTGAGGCCTTGTTGTAACTGATTCTGGACGACTATGAGATGATCCCGAAGTGACTCTATCAGCTGTGTCATTCTATTTGCCTAAACAATATCAAACACATTAGCAACCATATATCTAGTTGGTTTTCCAAAGTAATATTTTAGTTGAGAAAGAAATTAAACTAGTACAATCATTTCTCTCAAGATTTTAGTGTTATTGCATCAGATTTGTATTAGCTGTTTTTACTCCACTACCTCTATGCTAGCATGTAATAACTTCTAAATTTACTTTACATCTATGTTATTTCTGAACAGCTTTAATTTTCAAACATCTGATTTCATATGTCAAATTATTATTTCAAATTTTTAGACTAGAGTTATATTTAGAAAAAGGTGTACGTCATGCAAGTACTTTGCATCTTCTATTTTAACTTCAGTTATATTGTAAGCTTAATAATTTGATTTAGATATTTAATATAATTTACCATCTTATCTTTGAATATACAGGCTTGATATACCTATTAAACTTTCAAATACTTCATGATATTATATTAATTATATTACTTGACCAAGGTGACTGTTTGATGTCCTTTATAACAATAAATAAAGTTATAACAAACTTTAGCCTAACTTGTAAATAGACAAACTATTATGAAGCTTCTATAATAATTACTTGTAATTCTCTTGTGGCAAGTTTCGCAAGTAAGGTGTTGATCTCAGTTTGCAGTCTGGTCAAGGTAGAATGTTCTTTCGTTGCACAAATTTTGTACTGCTCCAACTCTGATTTCATTGCTCTAGAACTCATCTGTTGAAACAAATTTAACTTGTGTTATTAAAATAACTATACAATGTTTACTAAAAGAATAACGAAAAACCATCTTCCACTGAAATTTTATCAAAAAGGGGGGTAAAATGAAGGAGGCATTAGCTGATACACACAGACATACAGTCGTGACAAAACAAGAAATTCGTTACACCAGAGTTTTAAAAATGTACATGTTTGGTTAAATTGCCATAAAAAACACACCACTGAATATGATAACATAAAATTACATTCACCACTATCAGTTTAGAAATATTAACTTACAGAAAAAAACTGTAAACAAAAATCCTTTTGTGTTTACAACTGTTTTATCTTGATTTCAGAGTACAACCTGTCATATTTAGACAACCTGTATAATATTTAAACAGATTCTTACTAAATACGTAATTGTTACTATTACGACCCCACCACAAGTGATGCGGCAGGCGTTTGCAGAATGAAGGCACTCGGCAGAAGTGAGTGGTGGAGGGGATAACTCCCAACCCGCCTAAATTTATCAGACAGGTTATAGTACATTTTTGCTCATAGTATAAAAGAAAGAAGCAACAAACCTGTTGCGACATGTCCCGAAGCTTTGCCCAGGAATGAACCATTTTAGCATGAGCTTCTTCCACATCCTTCTGTAACTCTATCAGACGTTGAGACATAGATGAAGGATCCTGCTGAAAACAAGCATAACATTAGTTTAAATTGTTCCATTGATTAAACACCTCCTAAATTGGAAATACAATGCATTTTTTTGTGACAGGTTTAGGTAGCCAGTAACACACAACAGTAAATGCTCCTCTTGAATTGCTTAGACAGCCGGATAAACAGTTCTAGCCCACTTTTGCCAGGCAGGGCTAGAATAGTAGCACAAATAATATTATGCTAGCAGGAAGCATGAGGTGGAATAACTAAATGACAAACTTAAGTCAAGGGGCCAATGGTAAAAGCATAACATATAAATAAAGAACCCAGAAAGGGAAAACTAGAATTAAATTGTAAAAAACTTTAAACTATAAACTATTGTAGACAAACACATGACCTTGAAATCACTCTCTGCAATGATTATCTAGAAAATTGTGGGCCTTATTTACAAAACTATATAATATGTATCGAATCTTCAGATAAAAATTATAAAAAACTTATATGTACCTGTTGGTAGTATTGTCGACATGATGATGCATGCAATGTTAAGAGCTGTTCTGTCGTCTGGTCTAATGTGTCTTCAAGTCGAGCTATTTCCACAGCTTGGTCTCGGATCTACAAAAAGAAATGTAGTTTCAATCAAAACCATGGTAAAATAGGATGGTCATGCAATCAAGAATTTACAAAATGGAATACACTTTTATTATTATGCATTCTTATTTACATACAAGGAATTTCAGGAATAATCTGATAATACTCTTCTGGCCAAAATAATGAATAAAGTTCACATTAATATAATCCTGGAAATGCTTTGCTTTCGAGTTGCGGCTAGCAAAAGATTTCTGACCGTTTTCGGATCGCATGATAAAATGAGACATCATTAAAATGCTTGTAGCATAAATTGTATGCAAAATTGATCATTTTACCAATTTTATGTACTAAGTATTTCATTATGGACTTATTTACCCTTGAAACTAAAATAAAGGTGAAATCGTCCAGTAACTGTAACTTGGAGGCCAATAAGTTTGTATGAACTTTGTTCACTATTTTTAGTATGCTGTGAATAAAGCATTTCTTTTGTAACACTTTGTATATTTTTTACTTAAATTAATAAATAAACGGTATCAGTTAACTGACACAAACTTTCTCCCAACTTACTGTAATCAAAATAATATTGTTTTTAATCATTTTATTTTTTACTACTTTTTAGAACAAAACAAAAAAAATAATATTCTACCTACGTCAATCGTATAAAAAATGTATTGTCCCAGGCGGGATTCGATCGCGCGACCTTTGAATTACTGGCCGTGCTCGCTACCGTGGTGCTACCCTGTGCGGCCGCTGCCGCAATGCTAGATTGACAACACAAACTTGTTTATTTTTAAACATTTCCCCATAATTATAAAACGCCGAAGTTTTGATAAAAGTGGGTGGTGTCATTTTGTTTGGCATCTTAAGCACTATAAATACTGAAAACTTGATCAAAATCGTTAGAGCCGTTTTTGAGAAATTTGCATTTTTGTAGTTTTTTATGGGTTTTTAGGGGTAAATTACCCTTAAAAATTTTAAATTCCAAAAAATGAAAAAAACTCCTGGAGATATTAGGGTTTAGTACCTACATACCAAATTTCATGAAATTCGGACCAATAGTGTCCTCTCTGGTCGTGTATACATACAGACAGACTGACAGACAGACACCACTCTAAAAACACTTTTTTGGGTTCAGGAAGCACCAAAACAAAAAATTCCACCAAAAATATTTTTGGGTTCAGTTAGCACCAACACAGATAATTGCACTAAACAATTTTTTGGGGTTCTGGGAGCACCAAAACAGATAATTCAACTGAAAATTCAAATTCGAACATTTTTACGAAAACAATACTTTCTCCATATACTACGTATAGGGTGGAGAAAGTAAAAAGAAAACGGATTCTTCTAAACAATTAACACAACAAAAATGAAAGTAGGCTAAATATGGAAAGGAATAAACAAATGTATACATTACCTCAGATTTAAGTTTTTTTGTTTCAGACCTCTGGGAATTTACAGAGTAAGTTATGGACTTGGCAGGAAGTATTGTGACTGTCTTTGAAGATAAAGTGGACTAGAAACAAACAATTTATTATTAACAAAGTATTATCATTTATGAAAACATTTTCAAACACAATACTTGTTGATATATTAAATAGTTTTTTTCAATTACCACCACTGGAGTAAACAAGTAGTTGATGTGAAACGTTATTCAACTTTAAATAACTTATACCTTATGATAGTAGATTCTTGATAGTACTCAATTGAATTAAATGTATATGTATAATATACTTGGTGTGACATATGTGAGCGATGCAGACGAGAAAGTAGCTAAGTTAAATTAAGAGACATAATAAACATCATAATGTATATAATAAGCATTATATGTATATATAAAAATAGACGCAAGGAAAATAAATAATTTCTAATAAAGTAAATGATAATAGTTATTTAATAATAAAAAGAATTTGTTTACAAAAAGCAGATATAACTGTAAAAATAAATATGTTAAGGCAGATATAAAATTATAACATAATACATTACATGCATATAACCAACGAAAATGATGTGATATAAAAAAAGTGATGTATAAACAGTTTAAGTGATAACATATAATATAAAAACTGACAATAGAACTAAAATTAATTAATAATTAATTTATTAGTACAAAGTTTCACTCATTTTTAACAAAACTAATATATATATGAACATTGGGATATATAACATGTAAGGTAACAAAGAGGTATGAGTTGATTAAGAAATCGAGTTGGCAGCAATGTACAGCGGATGTGAGAGAACAGAGTATATTTCCTTCTTCTGAAGTAGCAAACAGTGCGTTCACTTGTTAATTGAAAAGTTAGAAGGTTCTTTTTGGGAAGAAATGGGTGTATTTCTATGCCATCAGCATTTGAAAAGTTTTTTTTTTTTTTTTGTTAAAAGTTATTGTGGAGATAATAATGTAATATTGGAGAGTGATTTAAAAAAAAATAATTTTTTAAATTGAAGTGTTGAAAAAGGTGCACATGTGCTAGCAGATTAAGGATATTTTTTTTATTGAAGTTTATTGAAGTGAACATTTTGGACAGTGGATCAACTTTGCGCAAATATTAGATTTAGGAAAATATTGAAATTATAGAGATTTTGAGCTTTTTGGACTTTGAAAATTTGTATAAGATAGGGTCTACAGCATTTTTTTTTTTTATAACTTAACCTTTTAATGTGCTTATAGTTTTAACGTTTTAAAATTGTTTAATTTAGTCAAATTGCCTTTTTTTGAGTTCAATTTTTTACATTTTTGATTACTTTTATGATTTATGTTAAGTTTGTAATGTACATACTGAAAATAACCATGAATCAGTAAATGTTTTAAGTTGTTCGCTGCAATGCTCTGATTTATCATTTCTGTACCACAATTTCACTCAATATCAAGTACCAAATCAGCCAAACGTACCCCACTCGAGATTTCTAGAAATAAATGTAAATTAATTTGTTAATTGGTAAGCTAGGCTTCAATAAAGCTGTGATGTCACTCTATTGTGCAATGATTAGCAACGTCAATTGCCGCCAAAACGACCATAGATTGAATGTCACAAGTCTAGCAGATGAAGTGTAAGTAAGAAGATAAATGTTAACAAAAAATATTTTGAGGTTAGATTTTTGATATTGTTTGTTTTTGAGGAATTGAGTGTTGTGATTGATAATAGTAATATAAATTAATAAGGTAAATAATCTTTTAAGTAAAATACTTACACTTTATATTTTTTTTTTATTTATTAAAATTACGTTGACCTATTTTTTATTTTTTTACTAAATTCTATTTTTATGTAACACATAACGTTGCATTGGTACATTCACCATTCTGTCTAATCAAAACCATATTTTGAAATTAAAAACCAACCCTTAATAAAAAAAAAAGAAATTTTATTACATACATTTATTACATACCTTAATCTATTTTTCTACATAGTCACCATTTAAATTGAGGCACTTATCATAAAGGCGCGTTTACATTAATTCGAGCTCGCATTCGAGTACAGCTCGCATTCCCCCTCGAATTAGTGTCAACTGCAAATCTACTCGCATGCTAGAAGTCGAATGCGAGCTCGAATGACATTTTGCTGTTCGAGTTAATTTCCATCATGTTGGGAAATGCTCGTACGCTCGCATACGATATCTTTTTGAAGCCTAGTTTGTGAGAACATAGGTGTGGTGAAATAGGAATATTTCGGTATTTGTTTATAGCTTGTGCGTTTTTATTTTCAGTGATGGCTAAGTTTAGTGATGATGATAATGTTAAATTTGTGGAGCTTTATAGCCAACATGAGTGTCTTTGGAATACATCCGCCCCCTCTTACAAGAACAGAGACGCTCGAGACAGTGTACTAAAAAACATTGCTGAGGAAATGGGGAAACCGGAGTTCACTACTACGAAAGATGTTACCTATAAAATTAAGAATTTGAGATCAACTTATTATCAGGAAATGAAAAAAATTGAGAGCTCAATAAAAAGTGGAGCTGGAACGGAAGACGTGTATAAACCTCGTGTCCCATGGTTTAAATTATTGCACAGTTGCATAAAACATCATGTTGTCAAGAGAAGCGGAGAATCAAACCTATCCGTAAGTTCAATTTGATTATTTTGAAACATTTTAAAATGTAACAGCTCTGTAACAGTTTACCACAAAGATATCTTCGGTGTGAATCTGCCAATAAAATACCAATATTTTCTCTCTCCCCCTCCCCCACGCCACTGCTCCCCACCACTGGCCGTGCGGGCGGGGCCTATTCGTCCCTCCCTCACTGCCAACGCTGTTGGCAATTAGATTCACATAAGTCAAAGACATGCCATCCATTACCCTCTGCTGGCTTAGTCTTCCTGCACTTTTGTCAGCCCTGATTCCAGCAGATGATTTTCTCAACTAACTTATAATTAATTAATAATAAATATCATACCAAACTAAAGAAAAATTCTAATTTCATAAAACTCAAAGCATTTTTATTGAAATAAGTAACATAAAAGATACAAATCGAAAGAAACTTTCCTCTAATCTTAGTAATTTCAGTTAACAAGTTTGCAAATGTCAGTACCAAAATTAATGTGCAACATTTTATGGCCTAATAAAATATGATATGATAAGCTACAAAAGCTACATTTATACTTTGTTAAGCATATAAATATCCATTTTAACAATAACCATCCATCCGTCCATTTTCACAAGTATTGTGAACTTAGCTGATCATTTTGTTTTGCCACAACACAGCTCCTTCCCCGTTGAAGTAATTACAGTACTGATTCCTAACTTGCATAGCCTGTAGAGAAGGCCGAACTGGCGCCAAAGTCTAAGGCTCACCAATCCAGTAGTGGCTAAGTTTCGCCAGTCTCCTCTGATTGTGGTGTAATTAATTATCTAGGTCTTCTCGGTCAAGAGTTGTATGTGAGATGTAAGTTGTTGACGTCTTACGCAGCCAGTTGTGAAGGGCGCAAGTAGCTTTCACAAGTTTAATTACTTTAGGTTCGTCCAAGTCAATAGGCTTTCTAAATACCCTAAATCGGGCAGCTAGAATGCCGAATGCATTTTCTGATATTCGCCTAGCTCGACTTATCCTGTAATTACAGATTTTCTCTCTTACACTTAAATTCCTTTTGCTATACGGTTTCACAATGTATGTTTTGAGAGGAAACGCGTCATCAGCAACAAATACATAGTTTTCTGGAATCGAGAGTAAATTGTTTTCTATAGCATGTTTCAAATCACTTTTGTCGAAAACTCCAGCATCGTTAGCTCTTCCTGTAGCACCAATGTCTACAAATGTAAAGCAATAGTCATGATCTACTAGAGCTAGTAAAATAATACTGAAACGCTTTTTGTAGTTGAAAAAATCCGATCCTGAATTCGGTGGACTTTGGATTTTCACATGTTTACCATCTGTAGCACCTGCACACTGAGGGAAATTCCATTTGTCATTAAATCCTTTTTCAAAAGTTTTCCATTCGTCTTCAGTCATGGGAACCTAAAAAACAATTGTTGTTTCAGATAAATACAAATGAGGGCAAAACTGAGCATGATGCGTTACCTGAATATTCTGGTGAAGATGGCACGCAAATTTCAACTGAAACTGTTGGCAGTGAAGAAGATGGCGAAGGTACAGCTGATAATTGTGCTACTGGGAGGCCTTCAAGTGAAAATAACACAGCTCCAATCCTGATAACAATTCCAGCTGATAACAGTTCTCGGAAACCAGCCATCACCATGCACCAACCAGAAACCAAAAACCAGTCCAAACCAGTCATCGGAATACAACGCCGAAAACAACATAAATTAACCAGCGATAGTATTTCAAAGGCTATTGACAAATTGGACAACATTGCTACCAGAGCAACACAACAGATAGCTCCTAAAAGTAATCCAGACGAGTTTGAGAGTTTTGGTAGCTACGTCGCAGCCAATCTCAGAAAACTTCCTCCGGCAATGGCTGCAGAAGCAGAGATGTCCACACATCAAATTTCACATGCTACAAAAATGAAGGCTTTAAGACCCCAACAAACACAACTTTCTGCACACAACAGACTGGAACGTGTTTCTTCTCCCGAAGACCACCAATTGGATGAAAACAGTGTCAACACTATTTTTCTTGACAGTACAAGTTGTGACACTGATGAAAGCCTAGGCCTACTTAATGAATTTATCTATTTCAACCCAAAATAGAGAGTTAAAATATAAATAAAATGTCCAAACAAATGTATATTAATAATTAAAAACAATATTTAACATGTTGATTTGTTCTTTACCTTTATGTAATCCTCTAAAGCAGTGTAGATAGCTTCACATACTTCGATAAAAAATTTACTAATGCTGGTTTTGGGAACTCTGTACATGTACTGCAGGGTTCCAAAACTATCACCAGTTGCAAGATAACGCAATACTATTTGCAGTTTCAATTCTGCAGAAAGACCTGGCCTACGAAGGGAACTTTTTTGGATTGTTGGCGTAACTTTTTGTAACAGGTATTGAAACTGGTCATGTTTCATTCTTAAAAGATTTTTGTAGTCGTTAGGATCCTCCGTTTGAAGTTCTTGGCACAATGTGTTGCAAGCTCCTAATTGATCACGCCTTCTTATCCAATCACGTACCCAGCACTTCCTTTTCTTTCTTGTTTTCAAACGTTCCGATACTGCTGCAGCTAACAATCCACAAACCGCCAACACACCTTCTTGAATAATTTCACTCATACTACTTATACATACTATAAATATTTATACAAACATTAAACATGAATACATAGTTTTTGTCAGGTTCACTTATACTACTATAAATACTATACATACTTTTACAAACAATACTTTACTTTCGCCATTACACCCAAAACGACAACGCTCGCAATTGCTCGGTATTCCAGTAACAATATCAATGTAAACGCTGCTGGAATTCGATCCGTCATTCGATACTGGAATAGTAACTCGCACGAAATCGCACTCCATTAACTCGAATGCGAGCTCGAATTAATGTAAACGCGCCTTAACGATGCTCAAGCTTATTCCATCTCTGTAGAAATCTGTCGCCTTAGATTTTAACCATTGGTTACCGGCATAAAGTTCTGTATGTGTGTCAAAGCATTGTGTTGCAAGCCAGGTTTTCGAGGCTGGAAAGAGGGGTAATTGCTCGGCACCAGATCCGGACTGTACGGTGATCTAACAGCTTAATTAGTTATCTGCCATTGAAAATCCCATAGCAAATGAATCCAATTATGACAAGACTCAGTAAAACATTTTCTGAATTACTAGGTTTAATATTTATTTAATTATTATTTCAACATTTTTACTGAACAGTAAATAAGTTCAATTTTTACAAGTAGGTGACAGTCAAAATAAAAAGGCAAATCACTTTTTAAACATGTTGTTTTAATAAATAAGAGTAAATAGGTTAGAGTTCTGACCCAGTACAAGTGCGAGCATTTACAAATTAAATGGAGTGCGTTGTTTGTTGTGTATCTTTTGTAAACATTTTTTAAGTGAAAACTTCTATAGCGACGTTGGGTATTTTTTGTAGGGAGGTAAATCACCATTTCGCGTCACGTCACGTAACGCAACATTTTCGCTTTGACCGGTGTGTTGATTATGTATACCCTCTTATATTTTTAATGTTTGACAACCTAATGTGAGCGATTTTTCACACCAGAAGATGGACGATTGAATACGTCCGAAATTGTGGTAGTGTTTACAATACTAGTGGGTTACTTGACAGAAAAGAACAGGTAATATTACATTAACATTGTACTAAATAGTAAATTAAAATAGAATTAAACAAAGACATAAATAATACAATTTTTAAACTTACCTTACAAGTAAATACATCAGTGCCAGAGCTAAGAGGTGAATCTGGTGTTATAGGTTCTTCTTCTGTTCCAGAATCAAAATCTGAACACTTAAGTGATTCGTGCAGCTCTCCTAGCTGAGTTTGTAAATAGGTTTCAAACTTGAACAAACAATCAATAGTAGACAATT
>JAGFPH010006377.1:68528-80187 GCA_018207615.1 Philaenus spumarius | reverse complement strand
GTATAGGGTGGAGAAAGTAAAAATAAACAGTTTCAAAGAAACAGCAGATTATTGTAATGACATCTTACCTTTAATAAAATACAGTTTAAAAGAAAAGAGTACATTATTGTAATAACATCATCTTACTTCTAATAAAATACAGTTTAAAAGAAAACAGCTGATTATTGTAATCACATTGAAAACATTTGCATCAGCTATGCTGTGTATTTTAAATGGAGAAATTTTACTTTTTAATTTAAGAAAAACGAATTTTCCTAGACTGGTGTCCAGCTCCAATAGATTCCTCGTGGCCAAAAACCGCAAATAAAATTAAAAAATAAAAAATCCTTGGACGGAGTTTCTAGATCCGTTGTGCAGACAAACATTTTTTCTTCGCTTTAGAAGATAAGATAGGCCTACTACTATTAAATTCGAATATGTCTTATTTGTTTTAATTAGGACGTATGTGTAGGAATATTATAATCTAACTTTCGGTTGCTCACTATCAATAAATTACCGTACTTTATCAATAAATAGGCCTACTATTAAATTCTATTATGTCTTATTTATTTTAATTAGGATGTATGTGTAGGAATATTATAATATAACTTTAGGTTGCTCACTACCAATTACCGTATATTAACAATAAATAGGGATAATATTAAATTCTTATACTATGTACCTATTATTTATTTTTAAATAAGATGTAATATAGTGGTTTCTTATTTTAAAATTCCTTAACGCAAGCTTTTATTGGTTTGTGTATGTTGAAACATGATTGGCCTAAACTTAAAATAAATATTATTTTGTACTAAGCTAGACATACGAATCAAAAATGTTTTATCTGTTATTTTATTCAATTGGTTGCCATGGTAATGAATGTAAGAAATAAATTAGTTATGCATCAGCAGCAGTCTAGGCCTAAACTATAATTAATTAATTGTGTTTAAATAAATTTACCAATCTTAACGGCACATACATACATAATTTATGTGTTTGTGCACATCTTTGGCATAGTACGTTTTGAATAATATAAGTTTCATCTTTCAATGGTCGTATTTTAGTTTTTTTATAATGTTGCTTATTTATTGGTATAACAGCTGTTAGACGCTATGGGTTTAACGCCATACTTCATCCTGTGAATTTTTCCGACTAAATTTTTAAATATTGAAATAAAACATGTTTTTATCAAAATGAATTCTAGCCTATGTTACCCAGGAATAGTGTAGTTTTTTTATTGAAACAAAAAATGTTTCAATTGGTTCAGTTGTTTCAGAGATTACCCCTTACATACAATTCATACAAACAAACAAAAAAACAAACATACTCACAAACAAATTTTAGCTCTTTATAATATTAGTATAGAAGTATAGATATAGACTATAGGCCTATTATTGCAATTTCAGAGATGGTTATGTACTTTGAGGTACATTTTGGTTGCAAAACACTACACTCGGTATCTTTCGGCCCAAGGAAACAATTTAACAGATATTTTGAAGGTACAAGTTTCTTACGATGCCTGTGCAACGCTCCAGCTCTAAATATTTATTAAAAAAACACCCACTTTTCAAAAAATGGAGGGTAAAAAAACTCATTTTTTTAATTGTAACCGTACAGGAGCATAAGCAAAATAGCTCAGTTTTTTTATTTCAGCTAAATTAATACCTTGTGTAATTGTCCTAACAGAAGTTTGGATTATTAAAAACAAGCTGTGTCACTATAAAATAGATGACACACGTTTTTAGTAAAATGTTATGATGGGTACAGGGCAGGCTTTATTGTACACCAGCACGACTGTTGTCAGTAGCAGTGTGTGAAAGGGAGAGAGGGAATAAGTGTGATCAGCTGATACCGGTACTCTGTCTATCAACGTCAACGGTCTATAAACTTTTACGAAACTATTCAGCCCAATGCGTATCGTCATTTTATTCAAACCATTTTGAATAAACATGTCTATCGTACTATGTTCCCGCTTTGCAATTGCAATTAGTCATCAGATTTCTATCTGGATTGATAACGTCGTTGTTTGTGCTTCTTTGTCGGCATCTATATAGATTAACCTCTTAGTGTGTGTGACTTCAAAACCAAAACAAGCCGTAATTAAAATGATGAATTATAAATAAATAAAACCTTGAAATGAAACTTGATATTTGTTGGTTCCTAGATTGTGCTCATGTTATGTTTGAAAAACTGCAATAATAATGTTTATTTGATAGCAGTTCGGTTATATAAAGTTATAATGTATAAAAATAAACACTTTAAAATATATTATATTTTGTTAAATTAAACTACAGTATATTCAAGTAAAAACTAGACGTTAACTTCCTTGAAGCTCCAATTCTACAAAGAAAACTTTTTTAACATCTGAAAGTAGTAAAACTAACCTAATGTACTCTATGTAACATACAGTTTTGTTGTCAATAAGTGTTAAAAGCTTTATGTTTTGTATGTAGCCTACTGAACATCGTTTGGAAATTAGGACAACCTGCATCTAATTTTTTTCATTTAAAATATTTGTTAATCACTCCATTAGGTAGAAGAGGCAGCAAACTGGGATACCGGTACCATTTTGCTGCCTTTTCTACAAACATTCAAACATATCTCACTTTTATAACAACCGATTTTCTTAGTGGCATCTGATTAAAAATTAAATTTTCTAAAAAAGGTTTTTCTTTAAAAAAATTTGTATGATTTACCTTTTTTCCGGTATTTTAATTTAAAGATTTTAAAGGACCGCTATTTTGAAAATAAACATTGTAAATCCCAGGATGTAATTGTTTTTCCTGGGATTAGGTTTTTGTATCATTAAGCTATGTAATAAAATTTAAATGTATTGCAAAGAGTCGTTTCAAATTAAAAATTGTTATGTGAAAAAACAAAATGGTGGCTGTACGGGTAACTATTGTAATTCGGAAATTTTTAACATATTTTATTTAGTCCAGGAACAACAGCCTAACACATCTGACATGAATTCTAAAACACCCTGTAAATAGAGATTATTGTTGACAAGACAGTTTGGAGTCAGTACAAGTAATATTTTAGCAGTCCCAGCGAGCTGAAAGGGACACCGGAAGAATAGGGGGGAAAGGAAACTACTGCGTCAGACACAGCGTTGCCAAGTCTCGGTCGCCAAATGGTTCATCGTTTTGAAAAGTTTATATACATTCGCGTATAAGTCTACAACCGCAGCGCTCCTCACTTAACTTTCGTGAACTAATGATATACAAATAATCAAAACTATGACTAATTTGACGGCCTTCTGAAACTTAAAACTTAGGTCTGTTTTAATGTTATAAGCATGAAATAGAGGTTCGGCGATCTGGCTGCCGTATGCGGCTGCTAAATGGCCTGGCAG
This sequence comes from Philaenus spumarius, assembly GCA_018207615.1. Taxonomy (NCBI): domain Eukaryota; kingdom Metazoa; phylum Arthropoda; class Insecta; order Hemiptera; family Aphrophoridae; genus Philaenus; species Philaenus spumarius. The sequence continues at coordinate 76,853 of JAGFPH010006377.1, read as the reverse complement.
CCATATAGCATACGTTTTTCCCCATGTATGGCAGTCAAACAGCACCAAAATCGTGCATATATATGTATATATATATATATATATAATATATGTATATATGTGTTCGCACTCTAGCGGCCGCATTTTAAGTCCATTTGGTACACGTGTTGGTTGTCTATGTGGCTGGGACGAGTTCGTTAGCCAAAAAAATCCAACAACCGGAAGTACGTTTTTTGACCGAAAGTAACTATTTTTATAGATTTTTACTACGAGAATGAAATTTTTTTAGAGTTTTTTCTAAAAATATAAATGTAGGATGTTATTATGCACATTTTTTTTACGCGACCTTATAGCTCGCTTGGTTCCCCCAAAATCGACCAAAACGTAAAATACCATAAAAGTACCCGGTTCGAAGCCAATAGGCGCAAACTCGTGAGGCCACTAGGCGCAAACAAATTCTACTAATATATTGCGTACACACAGACATCTGATCAACGCCTTCGTGAGTAGACCTATTTCCCAAATTGTTGGTTGAAACCCTAAAACAAAGGCCTATAAACTTAATTTTGGAAATTTGCTCAACTCACGTCAACGGTCCAGCTGCGTGGTCGAATTATTTCTAATTTCTTTTGATCAACATATTTATAATATACTAAGTATTAAGTTACATTTAATTTAAACATAAAGTTAATAAGTAACTGTGCCATAGGCTATCATTTTTATTTTCTAAATTATTACTTCTCATATAAATATTTATAGTGAATAATTTGGATTGACATAGTTTAATTTCCTTGACTAAATCCTATTAGCATTGGTTTTCATTCACTTTATACTTACTTTTACTCAAAACTTTAAGTTACACTGATATAAAACAGATAGAAATTCCTACATATAATTATTTTACTACATACCGATAAAGGAAATGGAAATACAAATATAGTAAACTAAAATTTAAATTCATAATAAAAATGTTTTTACTTTAGAGACACAAAACTCTAAAATTGAACCAATTGTATTTTATTATGAAAAGAATGAATCATGGCTCACCCTAGAGTGACTAGACGTATTACGAAGTCGTTCTGTCGTCCGTTCGATTCATTTGAATCAAAGTGAATTCAGTTATTCATTCATTTCATTAAGTTGGGTGGTTGAATTTATTATTTACCAAATGAATCGATATATCTTCAAAGCGATTCATGAATCAATCGATTCTTCGTGATCGCACATCACTACAAGTCGATCTGTTAGTAATCTTGGAGCACAAGGTAGTCTCGTACCTTCAATAAAACTAGTTTAGTTATAAGTTCGGTTCAGCAGAGGAGTAGGTTGTTTCATTTTAATAAATACTTTGAAGTGAAATAATCCCTTCATCATCTTATTGAAGAACCTTCTGACCCACAAACCATCCTAACAATGTATGTACGTTCGCAAGAGGACCGACGGCACACTCGTCAAGGGAAACGCTCCATCGCAAGGACTCAGCATGGATCAACTCGCGCTACACAGCCAACAGAAGTGAAAACTGTCATGAATATAAATCGTTAGTTGTATTGGTTTAGTCTGAAAATTGATCATCGTTTTTATCTTGTCCCATTTAAAATTAAAATATAAAAAAATTATAAACACTTTATCTATAATGAAATAATTAAAAATAAGCATAATTTTTGGCTATTCCTATATAGGCCAGTCGGTAGGGGTAAATTTAGACCAAAAGTTCCAGTAATTTAACATAAGGCTGATTTTTGTTTATAAGTAGCCTACATTAAAGTATGTAGATTAACATAAAAAAAGTTTACCAGTCTATCGATTTCCCAAAGTCGAAAAAAAATCGATTATAATTTTTTTCTTTGATTATCCTTAATATTTCTAACTGAGATGAAGATAGAGAAAAATAAAAAATACCACCGTGTAGTGGAGGTATTTTTCAACAAAAAAGGTCATATGTATTTATTTCGTCCGAGCAATGGTTTGTCTGAAAAAAATTCGATAATGCAAGTATATATTTTGCAGCAGGGGAAATCATTAAAAGGGGACATCTTATTCATATATGAATCGTTGGCTCTTTCTAAATTGGCCGAATTTTAATATATCGAATTGAAACTTGACGTAGGAGTTAAAATATATATTTTAAACATTTATGCTGAGCCTCAGCTTGTTATCTCGAAAATTACCCGATCTAGCAGTCGATTTCGATTATCGATTTTAGGAGTGTTAGACCCACGAACTAATTTCAATCTATTCCAGTTTCGTAAATTTTTGGAATATCAACATCAAATTTGTTTTACAAGTTTACAAATTTGTTTTAATACTGTAGCCTACTAACACACGTTTCTTTAATGCATTTGCACTCATTACTATAGCAACCAATTTAGCAAATTTAAACATTTAAAAAAGTGAGAAAGCACTAAGTCCATTTTTAGAAGTATCACGAAGTACACTAATTTAACACAACTTACAAATTGACGAAGCATAATGTCCATTTCATCGGTATCGTGGGGTGACTAAACCCATACAGCCATCTTGAGTGTAAGGCTTTGAATTTATCACCGCCTATTTCATTTCATCAATTTCTTCTTCTTTAACGACCAGCTGTTACGTAAACTCCTGGTTTGTGTGAACCAACGAAAAAGACGAAATTATAAACGAAAAGCGTCTCACTTTAAGCATCTCGAGGTTATCGAGTTCATATATTTTACCGCATCCAAAAAGTGTTAAGTGCGCCTAAAGAAGTTATCACTTCAAAAATAATAATAACTAATTAAATTGGAAAACAAATTCTCTCAAACAATTGTTTGCATCGATTACTCAATTTACAGTACAATGATAGCTACAATATCAAAAAATTAAAGAATGAAGCAAAAAGAGAGAGAAAAGCTAATAAAATACCTTCAAAAATATAATACAGTAAATACATTAAATTTAATAGTAAATTTAATTTAAAAATATAATACACTATACTCAAACATTCATACGAATCCAACTGTAATATGCTCACGTCAAGACATGGATGCTTCTTCGATTTCTTTCTTGAAGTAAATCTTTAGTATTTTCGAAAACCGGAATCGGCCGTCAAACAACTTTATAGCTTCCGTAGGTGAATTCCACAAGCGGCAAGCGGTCACAGTAAACGATTTATTGTACACTACGATTCGGAGTAGTGGTATAGAGAGCCTCTTCTTGTGCTATTTGCACTGTGCCGGCACTCCAGTTTGTAAGGCGGAATGTAGCATAGTTGAAATATGGTAAGAACGTAAATCATTCTGTTTTAAAATATTAAGACTTTTATAGTAAGGTAATGTGGACATCGCGTGTCAAACCAAAGAGTGTGCATCAATTCTGTTCCCGCTGCAATTTGTTAGCCAGCATCACTGACATGCCATTGACTACAGTATAAACATTTTAGTAAAAAAGGGAAATATAGTAGATTTAAAAAAGAGAACTCTAATTTTGACTTTGGGCAGGAATCGGCAGAACCGAAGATAAATAAACGGTACCAGGAACTGGCACATACTTTCTCACAAACATATTTAAATTATTAAACAGATTCACTGTGAATTGTAGGGTGGGACAGGAGAGGTGATTTTTTATTAAAGTTGGAGATTAACTAATAAATATTATTATTATTATCTAGAGAGAAAACTATTCGACCGATTTCGAACAAATTTTCACAAAAAACGTCAATTAGGTCTTTATAGATGCACGTAAAAAGGTTATGAAACATTTTGAAAAATAACGCCCTTTATGGCCAAAAAAACCCCAAAAATCTGTTATTATTATTATTAGTATTAGCTAAACGAGAATTTTTAGAAAGATGCGGGTTTTTGCATATGATAGGGCACATTAAAGGCTACAAATAAGCCAAATTTTATTAAAATCGTTATAGCCGTTTTTTTATAAAATAATAATAACTGATTTTAGGGGATTTTTTGGCTAAAAAGGGGGTTGTTTTTCAAAATTTTCCAAAACCCTTTTACGTGCATATATACAGGCCTACTGGACATGTCTGGTGCAAATTTGGTTGAAATCGATCGAATAGTTTTCTCTCTAGCTTTGTATACATACTGACAGACATACAGGCAGACATTTTGTAAAAACCACTTTTTTTGACTCAGGGGGTCCCAAAACGGATATTTCCACAAAAATCTCAACATCGATTATTTTGTGCGATCACTATACCTTCTCTATACTATAGTATAGTGAGAAACTAAAAGGATGGCCAGGATCGGGCAGTTAAGAAAGAGTTAGGACTAAAGAGAAGCAAGTGATAGGGCAGGAACGGTAGGGCCTGGTACAGACAGGTAGATGGTAAAGCTGGTTCTAGAAGCCATGCTTAGAAGAATAGGCAGGCCAATGATGCCCAAGGAGCCGGGCGGTTTTTTTGTATATTTTTACACCATTAAATATATTCTAATAGTTATGTTGTATCTGTTAGGTTAATTCCCCCACCAACTCTACTCTACTGAACTCCGGCCGATGACTACATACATTTCATACATACATGACTACAATACATTTCATACATACATGACTACAATACATTTAATGTATACTATTGCTCAGGAGCACTTTTAACAAACTTCTGAGCATTTTAACGAAAATCTTAAACATACGTTTTGAAAGCCCACGATCTCTAGTTTCAGAATCCGATTGGAATTTGTAAATCGGCATTTATATGATTTTTGCAAGATAACACTCCGAATTGTTTAAAAACAGTTATTATGCAAAATCAATACATCCGACAGCGCCCACCTTGTGCGTGGGTAATATACACGCCATTAACCGTCATTTAACACAATGTCAAAGCTTTAACTTTTAAAACGTCGAAACTATGTATTTTTTATTAAATTTTTCTACGGTTTTCCGATTTTTCTCAGTGAAAATGCACCGATTAAGACTTACACAAACTCATTTCCATACGTTTATTAATTTTATTATAATAAAGGTGTAGAATTCATTGTACTGTATCATCAAAGCTAAGATGGTAATTACTGTAAGTAGCCCGTTCATCACTGAGGATGGCGACATTGTCGTTTAAAACGTATTTATTGTGAGGTTTTGTGTTCAGGTTTTATTTTATCTAGTTACTTTCTCACAAGTCAAACTCATTAGTTATTTAATAAGATGGTAAACACAGTTACATGTCCATTCATTGTAAATACAATCAATACACATAAAATGCTGGTTTATTATTCTAGGCCTAACCTAAAATTATTGTGTGTATGTTTAATTTATTTTACCTGTCTTAACGGCAACATACGTACTTAAGGCTAGGCCTACACTTAAAATTACTTTCTAGGCCTAACCTAAAATTATCGTTGTCGTTAAGGCAGGTAAAATAAATTAAATTTATTCCTACACACAATAAATTTAGATGACCCAACATTTTACTTTCTCCACCCTATACGTAGTATATGGAGAAAGTATTGTTTTCGTAAAAATGTTCGAATTTGAATTTTCAGTTGAATTATCTGTTTTGGTGCTCCCAGAACCCCAAAAAATTGTTTAGTGCAATTATCTGTGTTGGTGCTCCCTGAACCCAAAAACATTTTTAGTGGAATTTTTTGTTTTGGTGCTCCCTGAACCCAAAAAAGTGTTTTTAACATGGTGTCTGTCTGTCAGTGTGTCAGTATGTATACACGACCAGAGAGGACACTATTGGTCCGATTTTCATGAAATTTGGTATGTAGGTACTAAACCCTAATATCTCCAGGCATTTTTTTCATTTTTTTGAATTTTGAATTTTTAAGGGTACTTTACCCCTAAAAACCCATAAAAAATGACAAAAATGCAAATTTCTCAAAAACGGCTCTAACGATTTTGATCAAATTTTCAGTATTTATAGTGCTGAAGATGCCACACAAAATGACACCACCCGCTTTTATCAAAACTTCGGCGTTTTATAATTATGGGGAAATGTTAAAAAATAAACAAGTTTATGTTGTCAATCTAGCATCGCGGTCACGGCCGCACGGGGTAGCACAACGGTAGCGAACACGGAGAGTAATTCAAAGGTCGCGCGATCGAATCCCGCCTGGGACAATAATTTTTTTATACGATTGACGTAGGTAGAATATTTTTTGTTTGTTTTGTTCTAAAAAGTAGTAAATAAAATGATTAAAAACAATATTATTTTCACTACAGTAAGTTGGGAGAAAGTTTGTGTCAGTTAACTGACACCGTTTATTATGTTTGTTGAATGTATTTCAGCGCTTGACGATAATATCTAAACTACGCCGGGCCGAACCGATTCAATTTAAATTATTGATGAACCAAAACACATGTTTCTTTGCAATAGCAACCAATTTTGTAACGCTTTTTCGTTACTCGTATTTTATATTTGTCATTGCCATAGCAACCAATTAATAACATTTTTTTCGTTACGCATTATATTTTCTATTTGTTAACTTCGTTCCAAAAGAAAACATTTTCACGGTTTTTATAGTTTCAATAATTCCACAATAAAAATAATTCGATCACGCAGCTGAACCGCTGACATTCAGGGAAAATATTTAGGAAACTCATCTACTCACGAAGGCGCTGATTAGATGTCTGCGAGTTTGAAATATATTAGTAGAATTTGTTTGCTCCTCAGCCACCAGCCCCGGTTCAAGCGATGCTTCGTTGAGCCCACAACTGAAGAATTCGCTTTACGAGTTTGCGCCTCAACCTTGTGGCCTAGGATCTACTGTGAGCTACCAGAAGCTATTCCCGAGGTTAAATCCCCCACGAATGTTTTGACCGGGTACTTTTACGGCATGTTACGTTTTGATAGATTTTGGGGAAACCAGGCGGGTTATAAGGTCGTGTAAAAAAAGAAATCGGGCATACTAATATTTTATATTTATTTTTGTAGACAAACCCCCAAAAAGGTTTGATTCTAGTACGAGAAATTTCAAAAAATTGTTACTTCCTGTAAAAAAGTGTGCTTCCGACTTTTTGGCAAACGAACTTGTCTGAATGACTTAGAAAACTAACGTGTGTACCAAGTTCGTACCAAATTGGAAGTAAAATGTGGCCGTTAGATTGCGAACAAACACAAACACTCGTACATATACATTTTAATGACATCCCAAAACGTATTCTGGGGACCATGATCTGTGCTCATTGATTACATCGTAAGAGACACTGCAATCTTTCATACGGAAATTCCACGTTAAGTTGTTTAAAGGTGTTTAACTCCACCTCCAAAAGCGGACTGCAATAACACCTAGCCGCACCTAAAACAAGTCGACGATAAAAAATGAACCCATGGTGATAAAACTTAACAGTCGTAAACGGCTTCGAAACGAACTATCGCGTAAACCTGTTCAGACGCCTGAAATAGGAAAAACTACATAGCGCCAGAAAACAACCGAAACGCAGTAGGGTTTTAACGGGCAAGTGTGATAAAACCTCATTTTCCCGAAATGTATTTTCATCGCAATTGGAAATATTGTTAATTTATAAAAAGAGATTAACTTTCTAAACCAATTTATCTCACGTCTAATACGCTGCTACACACTAGACATAACTCACCTGAAATGGCGATAAAATTTAAAACTTCCTTAATTATGAACCGAATAAAACAAACCGGTTTTAAAAAGAACTTTGTCGATCACTGACCATGGGCGCCCATACCTATGGGCAGAGGGGGCCCACGTACTCAGGTATTTTTCTTTAAAGAGATTAGCACTAAAATATGCTTCAAATGTTATGTATCGTTTGATTTTACAAATTTATACTTAATTTTATTTTTTACCAGAGTTCAAGCATGATCTGCTGGGTCACTACTTGGTGCGGCCTCTAGGAGTGTTATACATAGGTCTGTGTGTATTCACTGACGGTGTAAAGGTGCAGACTCAATGCTGTGTGGGTTAATATTTCACCTGAACAGAAAAATTGGCTTCCCAAATTTTAAAAGTTTTCTTGGGGAAGTCAAAAATATAACTGGACTCCTTTTGCCGAAGAAGGGGAGGGTTCTCCTTATCACGTTCACTGCTACGCAAATTTCGTATTTCCCATTCCAGAAGCTGACCTTTTATTTTTTATATTTATGGTCTAAATGAGTAGAAATTACTTTATTTTGTATTTTTCAATCTATCTACGTAATAATCACTAATATTTTAAAACGGACGCACATAGGCTCAAATTTGGCGTGCGAAGCACGCAATGCTCTGTGTATTGAAAAGACTCCCTATACGGGGCTGGCATGCGAAGCACGCAATGCATTGTGTGTTGAAAATACTCCCAGTACGGGGGCTGGCGTGTGAAGCACGCAATGCATTGTGTATTGAAAATACTCCCAGTACGGGGGCTGGCATGCGAAGCACGCAATGCATTGTGTATTGAAAATACTCCCAGTACGGG
>JAGFPH010006377.1:54350-68518 GCA_018207615.1 Philaenus spumarius | reverse complement strand
GTACGGGGGCTGGCGTGCGAAGCACGCAATGCATTGTGTATTGAAAAGACTCCCAGTACGGGGGATGGCGTGAGAAGGACGCAATGCATTAATACACAGTACGGGGGTTGGCGTGCAATGCACTGTGCGTCGGCCGCTTCTCATAGTGTTTAGTGTCAAGCTCACATGTGCGTCCTTAGCAGTGAACGTGTTAAGCCCCATACCCTGGACTAGCCCCCCCCCTAAAATTTTATATGGGCGCCCATGCCACTGACACAGACGTAATTCGCTTAGGAAGCACGTTTTAAGAAGTCATGCAGGTTAAGTTGGATTTTGATAGATTATGCATTTTTAAATTAGCTTTTTTTTGGTTCTGGAGAAGTAAGACTTGGAATCTGGGTCTATATTGTGTATCAAGTCAAGATTGGGTGGAATCCGGAAGTCTGACAGATAGTACTGAAGACAAACAAGAAGGAGTGGATGCCCATATGATATTTTCTGGGGGGGGGGGACTAGGCCGGCGTATGGGGCTTTTTTACATAAAAATTCCAATTTCATTGTTTCTATTTCGATTCATTCGCATTTTACACGGCATTCTCAAGCAGTGGGTAAAAGAACAGATAGGCTTTATAGATCTGTATCTACACCTAACTCATATTACGTTTCACAGATGATTTTCCGTAATATTCCAAAACATCTGAGACTATTTCAAAACTAGTAAGCCCCCGTGAAAAATCACAGGCTGATTAATTAGATACACATTAGAAATACATCGTTTAAAAAACAAACTATTAAAAAAACAACAGGAATACTTATCTAGGCCTACATAACTATGCTGACGGGGAATTTTATGTGTACAATATAAGAATTATAAAACTGTAGGCCTATTTGTTAAACATTTTCATTTACATAGTCTACGTTACTATATATTTAAAATAAACGGTATCAGTTAACTGACACAAAATTTCTCCCAACTTACGTAGTCAAAATAATATTGTTTTTAATCATTTTATTTACTACTTTTTAGAACAAAACAAAGAAATAATATTCTACCTACGTCAATCGTATAAAAAAATTATTGTCCCAGGCGGGATTCGATCGCGCGACCTTTAAATTACTGGCCGTGCTCGCTACCGTGGTGCTACCCCGTGCGGCCGCTGCCGCGATGCTAGATTGACAATACAAACTTGTTTATTTTTAAACATTTCCCCATAATTATAAAACGCCGAAGTTTTGATAAAAGCGGGTGGTGTCATTTTGTTTGGCATCTTAAGCACTATAAATACTGAAAATTATATCAAATTCGTTAGAGCCGTTTTTGAGAAATTTGTATTTTTGTCGTTTTTTATGGGTTTTTAGGGGTAAATTACCCTTAAAAATTCAAAACTCCAAAAAAATAAAAAAAACGCCTGGAAATATTAGAGTTTAGTACCTACATACCAAATTTCATGAAAATCGGACCAATAGTGTCCTCTCTGGTCGTGTATACATACTGACAGACAGACACCACTCTAAAAAATCTTTTTTGTGTTCAGGGAGCACCAAAACAAAAAATTTCACTAAAAATATTTTTGGGTTCAGGGAGCACCAACACAGATAATTGCACTAAACAATTATTTGGGGTTCTGGGAGCACCAAAACAGATAATTCAACTGAAAATTCAAATTCGAACATTTTTACGAAAACATTACTTTCTCCATATACTACGTATAGGGTGGAGAAAGTAAAAAGATAAAAGTACTATATTTTAATTGCTTTTTATTTCATATTGATAGATCAAATGATTTAGAAGTTATTAATATTATAGTAAAGAAATTAATAATTGAATATGTTTATATGCTATACGAAGATATAGACCGGGCAAACTACTACGATTTCGACTCGAATAAGTAAATGTTTACCTACAGCTCCGATTTGGATGCAGTTTTCTGCATAGTGTTCAGAAAAATACCGGGAAAAAACGTGTACATATATGACCAGTTTCGGGAGAAACCGGAAATGCATCGTGGGTGCATAAAGTGCATCTAAAAGTGTATATTTTTTTTGAAACCTCTAAAAATGGATACAAAATGGGTACTCGGGGGTTTTAGGGGGTGCTGATCTCATTTATGACCATGCGGAATGCCCCCGGTGTACCGAGGGGATCTGGAAGGGGGGACGATGGGGAGAAATTTGTGAACTTGCTATAGAGACTTGAAAATTTCCTCTCGGGATTTTTCGGGGGCGCTGATTTCAATTATGACCATGCGAAATGCCCCCCGTGCACCGAGGGGCTCTAGGAGGGGCGATGGGGAAAATTTGTGAAGTTGCGACGGAGATTTGAAAATTTCCTCTCGAGGTTTTTGGGAGCGCTGATTTAAATTATGACTATGAGAAACGTCCCCGATGCGCTGGGGGCTACGAGGAGTCGGGGCCGATGTGGGGAAAAGGTAGGTTTTTGAAATACTTTGAGATGACGACTTAAAGGCTTATAGAGAGGATCAGACCGAGAGCTTCAGCCAGTCACCATGACGCAGTATGCAGGCCCATCAACAATCGTGAAAATGATTTTCTGCGCACAGTATACTGCAGCCCAATGTTTCCGAAGAAACAAACAGGTAGCCTATCTTTTCTATTTAAATAAAAAAACATATTGATGATAAAAGGTGTATTTATATATAGGTTATAACCTCAAAGCAAATATTATAACGTATATAATAGCATACATTACTTCTTTAACTCATATTTAAAAAAAAAACAACTTCACAAGAAATTATAACGATTGAAGTTGTAAACTAACCCCAAACTATAATCCATACTGGGTTTGTTTAACTATTACAGATGATGGGTTAAGTCAGCTGCTATATTATATGTTACTCAAGTACGTACGCTCGCTTTTATAGGAGTTGATTATGAAGTTAAGGCCTATAAAAAGCAAGTTTCTTCGCTTGCTTGCTGCTTGGGGGAGGTTGGGAGAGATAATTGTGAGTCCGTATTTTTTTCGGAGTACGTATAAAGTTATGTTATCCTATATGTTGCTCTTTTTATCTTTAAATTTTTTATCACGCTTTCTACTTCTAATTTTTTGTAAGGGTATTTTTGTGTGGGCACTGGAGTGACGTTGTTGATCTATTTATGATTTTTTGTACATTTTAAAATTGTGTTTCTTCTTCTCTGTTCTTTTTCAATAATTATTATGCAAAGTTATGTTGTGCGCGACTCGTGCCCACGCACAGGCCCCGTGTCTATGTGGGCACTAATCCATAGATGATAATTTGTTTAGTTAATTTTTTTGTAAAATTCGATTTATGGAATAAATAAATAAATAATATTGCGATGATATCTAAGTGGGTTGGAGTGCGAAGCACGCATTGGTCTTCCCTATATTAGTTCAAGTAAAGTTTTAAATAGTCAAACAGAGAAAACATTTATATTTAAGAATTGTTTCCAGCTGAACGAGAGCTGCGCACTTTGCAGGACCGGATCGAGAAATCAAAGTTTTGCAAAGTTTCTTCACTGCAAACGTAATCTGTAAAGCGTACCACCATTACGAATTAATGCCAGACTAATAACAATGGACTTAATTCGCTGACCTGATAGATGTCAACTGCCAGAGCAGAATTCCGAGAAAATCCGGCGTGGGCGTTTCGAGTTACTACGCAGGAAAAGGCGAAAAGAACAATGTAGCAATTAGCTTTGACCTTCTTAAACACATCTAAATTAGACTTATAATAATCCAACTCGGTATTGTTTCCTTTCTTGTCGTTGTATTATGTGTGTAACGAGGACGAGACGCCGTTTTGATTCTGAAATTAAAGAAAAGTTCAAGTTAAGTTGGTATTGGGTGGTTATTTTGATCTTAATTTTTCGTAAAAGACGTGATTTGTAGCGCATTTCCATAGGAAAGATGAGCTATAGCAGTAACCCTTACGGTGAGACATAAGGTAGGGAGTAGTAAATGAGTACTACTCATGGTCCACAGAATACGTTTTGGAGTGTCATTAAATCTACTACATAAAAGCGAAATGGCACTGATTCATTCATCAGCAGAACTAAAAATCTACTGAACCAAATTAGTTCAAATTTGGCCCTATATACGCGTTTTTCTAGCGATTGTTTGCGTTTTCTCAGCTTTTTCGAGAACTAATTGGCAGAAAATGTTGAAATTTGGTACTTAGGTTCGTTTAAGGCCTAAAAGTAGTCTGTTAAAAAAATGTTTGAGATTCTCCGAAAATTACGAAAGAAATAGGCGTTTTTGCATTTTTTCTTGCGTTTTCAATGCGTTTTTGATCATCCTCAAATTACGCCCGAACGGATTGGAATGAAATTTGGTATGTAGCTTCCTCTAGGGCCTTAGGCGCTCTCTAAGAAAGGGTATGAAAAATTTCGAAATTTTAGGAGGGGTTTGGGGGGATCAAAGTTACTAAAATCATAATTTCAGATCTATTATTATTATGACAATAGTGCTTTTATTATTTAAGATCTATATATATAAAAGCCAAATACCACTCACTAACTGAACACTTCAAAAGATTACAATTACGTTAAAAATACTGAGAATACTAACCACCACGGGCAACGCCGTACGTGTCAGCTAGTATATATATATATGTATATGTATGTATTTATGTGTTCGCACACTAAAATCCGCATTTTAAGGTTCGGCCACCATCTTGAATTTCTACTCCCATAAGAGCTATGTTAAATGGGTATTAAGATTACTGGAGTAATAATTAATTATCAGAAAGTTATATTATTCTGTGTCATTTTAAAGGATAAGACAGTCCGAATGCGGATATCTTTCAGTTTTTAAAACTAGTTTTTAACCAAATTTGTTATTTGTCTTAATTTTTAATAGTTTGCGATGGTTTTCTTATTCAATAATGCAAATATAAAACATGTAAAAAGCTCACCACGTTCGATGTACGATTACCTTTCAAATAAAAAGTAATTTCAATAATTTTGGATAATTCATGACGGAAAAATCCACGTTATTGTGGAACGTTACATGTACGCGCCGAATGTATTCCTACTCGAGTGTTTAACCTGCACTCTGGTGGTTATCGCATCAACTCGCGGCTCGCGGAGGAATACTGGACAAATGATATAACCGTTAATGTTCAATGTGCGAGAGAAAGCTGTGTTTAATAACACATACTACCGAACATTGTCACGCATGCGCAGGATACGTTTACAGTCAGGGATACGTCTGTAACCAGCTATTTTCCGCCTTTATGAAGCTGCCCTAAATTTGATAGCGGAAGAATGAAAAACTAGCAAACTGAATGCTAGTAGTGTACAGCTCTGCCACTTGGAGAGCGCGGTCAACTCAGGAATACTTGTTCACTCCTGCCGAGTCTTACATCTGTGTGTACAGGTGTCCTCCTACGAGCGCCCTGTCCAACGAGCGCCATGTCCATCGAGAGCCCACTCTCGGGTTGACGAGGGTCAGAGCTCAGGGTTGACACGTCTAGGAGCTTTCCAACTAGCGCCGCATTTCTGTGTCACTCCCTTCGACCACTTGTACTTGTAGTATTTACTTCTGACCTAAATATGAATCCCCTCAAATCAGCTACAAATGTTATAAAACCTTAAATTAAACGTAATATAAGCATGCGTATCCCTCAAAAGCGGATTTAATATGTCTAAATATAACTTGATTAGTTTATACATCAATCATAAAAGAAAACATCAAATTTAACTCTAAGTGTTCTATTACTGGAATAAAAAGTGCAAAAAGTTTCTTTGTTAGCGACAGCCGGGATTGCGTGCCCACTTTTAGTCAAAGGCACCTCAAAATCAAGGCGTGCCTGTCACGAATCATCGCACATGGTTTGCCAGAAGTAATTTCGCGACAGGGATCCAAAGAAAGGCCCGCGGACGCCAGTTCAAAACAGTTTAAACAAGACATCAAATTTTTACTCTTAATATTCTGGTAGTGGATGGAAAAAATGCGAAAAGGTTCATTGTTTACGATAGCTGATTGGCTAAAAAGTCACAACTAATGGATTAAAACAAATATTTTTAAGCATGCATCCAAGCAATGCTATGCATTATTATTTTTAAGCAAATGTGTATAAGCTCTTTAATATGCTGGCAAAACCCACATTGTACTAAGGGTTAAATTAATGTTATGTGATTCAATTATTGTTAAATCAGTTAATAACAAAAGTCGCATCTTGGGTATTATGAACATAGGCCATCATAATGTTTTTGCTATGATTTAAATGCATAACTTTATGATTTTGGTTTCGACATTTGTGTTGCTTGCGACACTTTTCTTCCACTGATAGAATATTTAAGAGGTATTAAAGTTGACATTTTCTTTAAACTATTCAAGTTATATTTAGAAATATTAAATCCGCTTTTGAGGGACATGACCTAATACTAGCATATTAAATTATTGTTTGTACACGTGCTTATAACACGCATGGCACTACTTACAAAAATTACCTTTTAATTTAGGACAGAATTGAGGTGTTTCATATTTAGGTATTTACAACTTACTATAAAACAGTGATTCAGTAAATCGCACCTGGTAAAATACCAAATAAAAGATTTGGTAGGTATTTTGTTTAGGAATATTTTTGGAAATAATTTGTTATATTTTTGTCATCTTTTTAGTTCTAGTATTACAAATCCGACAACGGCTATTGAAATAACGTTACTGTAATATTATAAACTATATATCGTTGCGATTATCTATAAGAAAGGTTTTAAATACCAGCATATGGGTCATATTTAGGGAATGTTTTTCGATGTCACTGATCGTGTCAATTCACGCGATAGAGGATCAGAAGTAAATACTACAAGTACAGGTGATCGAAGGGGGTGACATAGAAATGCGGCGCTAGTTGGAAAGCTCCTAGACGTGTCAACCCCCCCTCTGACCCTCGTCAACCCGAGAGTGGGCGCTTGATGGACATGGCGCTCGATGGACAGGGCGCTCGATGGACATGGCGCTCGATGGACAGGGCGCTCGATGGACATGGCGCTCGATGGACAGGGCGCTCGTAGAAGGCAACCGTGTGTACACACATTGGTTTATTAAGTCGCTCGGACGAGTTAGTCGGCGAAAAAATTACAACAATTGGACGCACGTTTTTTGACAGAGAGTTATAAATGGTTTAAGTTATAATCATGAAACGGGGTATGAATATTCACCTAAATATTTTACTTTAAAAAATTTGTTTTCCGCAACAATACTTTTCAAAATGGCAGCAGATGAAAATGTTCAAGGTTAAATACCTAGAAAACAATACATTTTACAAAACAAAAAAAAAATTAAATTTACGAAATGTTTAGACTATTTTAAGACAAATCTCACGATTTGTGGTTTCCAATGATTGAGTCATAAATGACGGAGATGACTTAAATTTAGTGGTCGAATATTTTACCACACACAATTAAACTGTATCAAGTAGCAGGAGAAAGTTCTATTTATTGCAACACACGACCTGTGATTCACCTTCCAACAATTCATCTCGGATGCAGTTTAGATCATAGTTCGTGACGAGCTAGATCTTAATAAAGAAGTCTCTGTATTGTACAACGTATGGAGATCTGCTAATTATGACCAAGAGGTTAACTGCCACTCCGCTTCAGCTCAAGTCTTACTATGACTCATTTACTTCGAGTTTTGAAATGATAGGAGCATGATTCGGCTCTTTAAAATATAAAATCACCTTTCGCAGGAAATGTTTGAAGCGAGAATGCTTCTGGAATGTCCTCTCAACAAGACTCTGCATGTTCATGCCCTCAAAACAGAACGATTCTCGATTTATTAGCGATTTCCCGCAGGAAAAATGAGCTATTGCAGTTACTCTTATGATGAGACCCAAGGTTGGGAGTTGATAATGAGCACCGATCATGGTTCCCAGAACAGGGTTTGGGGCTTTATATATATCTACATTTGTCTCGTAGCACTATTTGTTGATCTGTCATTAAACATGTTATATATATATATATGTATATATATATGTATATATATATATATACATACTAGCTGACCCGTACGGCGTTGCCCGTAGTGGTTGGTATTTTCAGTCTTTTTAACATAAATGTATCCTTGTTAAGTGTTTGTTGAATACCCGTGTGTATCCTACTGTGGTCATGAAAAAAAAAAAGACTACGCTATTTAGGAAAGCACTGAAAATTGTATTCCTGTAAACTACTATCTAACCCCCCCTAAAATTTCGAATTTTTTTAAACCCTTTCTTAGCGAGCGACTATGGCCCTAGAGGAAGCTACATACCAAATTTCATTCCAATCTGTTCGGTTATTTTGGAGAAATCGTGATTTAATAACTTTGATCCCCCCAAACCCCCCCTAAAATTTCGAATGTTTTAAAACCCTTTTTTAGTGAACACTTATGGCCCTAGAGGAAGCTACATACCAAATTTCATTCCAATCCGTTCGGTAGTTTTGAAGAAATCGTGATTTAATAACTTTGATCCCCACAAACCCCCCCCTAAAATTTCGAATGTTTTTAAACCCTTTCTTAGTGAGCACCCATGGCCCTAGAGGAAGCTGCATACCAAATTTCATTTCAATCCGTTCGGTAGTTTTTGAGAAATCGTGATGAGTGAGTCAGTGGTATTTCGCTTTTATATATAAGAGTGTGAGTAAATATGTATTCGCACTCTAACGGCCACATTTTACGCCCCATTTTGTTCAAATTTAGTAAGCACGTTGTTTTTTCCCAGACGCTCGGCCGAATTCGTAAAAAAAAAAAAAAAAAAAAAAAAAACACTAACAAAAGGTAGAACGTTTTTTTGACAGGAAGTACAGATTATTTGAGATTTTTTGTACTAGAATGAAACATTTTTGGGGTTTTATCTACAGAAATAAATATAGGAGATTATTCCCGTACATTTTGTTTTTTTAAACGACCTCATAGCGCGTCTGGCTCCCCAAAATGTATCTAAATGTAAAATACCATAACAGTACCATAAAAATCGAGTTTCTCCGCTGCGTGCAAAGCAAAGCAGTCCATAATCCAAGAGCGCAAAGTCGAGGTGCAAACTCGCAAAGCGCAACATGCACCTCAGCTGCTTAAAGTTTCAAATATCTTTGCTGTTTGAATATCCAAGCCATAGAACTTTGCGTGATTGCTTAAAATGCCTAAGGTTAAATAAACCTTTGACGGAAAACAATTTATATTATATTTAAATTACCGCTTGTTGGATACGTCAGTAAATAATTACATACCGATGTTTCACTATTAGATAACAACACGCGTTCATACTGAATGATGGGTGAGTTATATATATGGGAGCTGTGATGTGTAAACATGCGCCAATTAATGCTCATGTCAGTTGCGCCTACACAACCCATTCATTCTATTTACCAAGCAGCGTGTGAAGAAAAAATCAAAAACAGAATGGCCGACATTTTTGTTTTTACAAATTTTGGGTAGGAGAAATTCTTTGGTGCAAGTTCAGTTTTTGGGAGAGTAAAATTAAAAATCCAAAATTTGGTAGTTTACACGGTTCAGTTGATGCGTCATTTTCAGTGTCAGTAGGTACTTTTTTTTGGAAGGAAGTTCCTTAACGCGGGTTGCGGTAGGAGTTAACAAATAGAAAATGTAACGCGTAACGAATATAAACGGTACCAGGAACTGGCACATACTTTCTCACAAATACATTTCAATTACTAAACAGATTCACTGTGACTTGTACTGTCGGGTAGGAGAGTTTTTTTATTAAAGTTGGAGATTAACTAATAAATATTATTATTATGTAGAGAGAAAACTATTCGATCGATTTGGAAAAAAATTGCACCAAACACGTCAATTAGGTCTTCATAGATGCACGTAAAATGGTTTTGAAATTTTTTTTTAAACAACCCGCTTTACGGCCAAAAAACCCCCAAAAACAGTTATTATTATTATTATTATTAGCTAAACGAGAATTTTTAGAAAGATGCGGGTTTCTGTATATGGTAGGGCACATTAAAGGCTACAAATAAGCCAAATTTTATCAAAATCGTTAGAGCCGTTTTTTAATAAAAAAATAATAACTGATTTTTTGGGGTTTTTTTGGCCAAAAAGGGTTTTTTTTTCAAAATTGTTCAAAACCCTTTTTCGTGCATCTATACAGGCGTACTGGACATGTCTGGTGCAAATTTGGTTGAAATCGATCTAATAGTTTTCTCTCTAGCTTTGTCTACATCCTACAGACATACAGACATACATACAGACATACAGACAGACATTTTGTAAAAACCACTTTTTTGGACTCAGAGGCCAGAGGGTCCCAAAACGGATATTTCCACAAAAATCTCAACATTGATTTTTTTTGCGATCACTATACTTTCTCTATACTGTAGTATAGTGAGAAAGTAAAAAAGTGTTATTAATTAGTTGCTATGGCAATGACAAATATATAATACGAGTAACGGAAAAGCGTTACAAAATTGGTTGACATGGCAATGAATATAATTCTACACCTTAATTGTAATAACATTATACGTATGGAAACGGTAAATATTTGTACAAAAAACAGTCCAAAATAAACGGCAATTAAAAGATTAAAATTATGTGTGTATGTTGCCATTAAGGCTGGTAAAAGAATTGAAGAAAAGGCGTGATGTACTTCGTTCCTGACGGTGGTCCCACGACCGCACACATTTACTTTTTCTAACAACTGTTATTATTAAGGTAGGTTTCCATTTCAACAAAGTTGCGCTCAGCAATGTTGGACGCAAAACTGGGCACTTTGTTTGGGGCAAAGTTGAAATGGAAATACATAAATTTGACACTGCCCAAATATGGGCAGCAAAAATGTTGAGGAGCTAGATCTTGCGGATTTGTGCCAAACACAGTGGAAACAGTCCCGGGCTTCGGCGCAAAGCAGATCAAGTGTATTGGTTTTCTGTAGGGCCTAGTTGACAGCGTCGACGCTGGAGTGCGCTTCACCTTTTTTTTTGTTGTTTTCGCTAAATTACCACGTGTTTGTTTGGATATTATTTTACATTAAACGTATTTTTCATAAGGTAAGAAAGTGAAAGATATGAGTGATCTGGACTGGGCGATGAAAACCGTTAAGGGGTTTCGCCTTAAAAAAAGTGATGTTTTAAAATTCATAGAAATGCATGAGTTACAGACAGTTCTGTGGAATGTTACTTTCAATGCTCATAAAAACTCACGTTATAGGTTTGATGCTTACCACAAAATTGCCTTGCACTACTACAGGAGAAATGATTTGGAGGTAGAGAAAAAACTTAACAATTTGAAGTCACAGTTTCTCAGAGAAAACAGTCAAAAGCAAAAAGAGTGGAGGACGATGTTTTTGCGCCAAAGTGGCAGTGCTACAAATTGTTACAGTTGTTAAGTCCTAGCGTGGTCCCAGTTGCACAAACGAACTCATAATTTGCCGAAAGTTCCAATGTTTAGTTAGTAGGTAACAATATTCGTCTTGTTTATAAGCAAATATATTTAAAAAATTATAATTTACAATTTTTCACCTACGAATTATTATACTTTAGATGTTTATAAACGATTTCCTACAAATTACAAAAAGTAAATGTGTGCTGTCGTGGGACCCCCGTCAGGAACGAAGCCCATCACGCATTTTCTTCAATTCTTTTACCAGCCTTAACGGCTCCACACATAATTTTAATCTTTCAATTGCCATTTATTATTAGATTGTTTTGTATACTGTACAAATATTTACTATTTCCATACGTTTAATGTTATTACAATATAGGTGTAGATTATAACATCAAAGCTAAGATGGTAAACATAGTTAAATGTGCATTTATTGTAAATACATTCAATAAACATAAAATGTTCGTTCATCAGTCTAGGCCTAACCTAACATTATTGTGTGTATGTTTAATTTATTTTTCCTGTCTTAACGGCAACATACATACAATAATTTTAGGTTAGGCCTAGACTTAAAATTACTTTCTAGGCCTAACATAAAATTATTGTATGTATGGTGCCGTTAAGGCAGGTCAAATTAATTAAATATACATAAAATAATTTTAGGTTAGGACTAGACTGATGAACCAACATTTTATGTTTGTTGAATGTATTTCAGCGCTTGACGATAATATCTGAACTACGCCGGACGGAACCGATCGTTTCTTAATTTAAATTGATGAACCAAAACACATGTTTCTTGAAAGTATTTACATTCATTGCCATAGCAACAAATTTGGTAACCCTTTTTCTATACTAATATTATAAAGAGGTAAAGTTTGTTTGTTTGTTTGTTTGTTTGTATGTAGGGGGTAATCTCTGGCTCTACTGAACCGATTGAAAAAATAGTTTTACTAATAAAAAGCTACACTATCCCTGAGTAACATAGGCTATAATTAATTTCGGTAAAAACCTTTTTTTATTTCAATATATTTGTAAATTTAGTCGGAAAAAAATCTTGGGTTAGGTTTAGAATGATAAATCAACACATGTATTTACATTTAATACCATAGCAACCAATTGAATAAAATAACAGATAACATAGCTGCTTTAATATTTCCATTAACAGCTGATTTCAAAATTTGAAGCAATTATTTTTGTATTTCCACCTTTTAGGTTAGGGCTTTAAAGTGTAAACCTGAGCCTTGCTGGTTCTTTTAACCATTATTAACTGCTGTTATAAAATATAAGAAATAATTTGGTTTGAACATTTAACAATATTTACCATCTTAGTTTTGAGGTTATTATTAATACTACCCCTACACCTTTATTATAAATAAAACATAACATATGTTTTTAGAAGGTACCATTGGGGGTTGGCGTGCGGAGCACGCAGGGGTCTCCCCTAGTCTATTATATATTTGTCATTGCCATAGCAACCAATTAATAACACTTTTTTTTCGTTACGCATTACATTTTCTATTTGTCAACTCTTACCGCAACCAGCGTTAAGGAACGTCGTTCCAAAAAAAAAAAAAAATGGCGTATGCCTGGTAAACTTGGTTCAAAAATTCTTCAAAATTAAATGAAAGATAAGTTATATTGAAGCTGACTGATGTCATTGCACACCCTTAATGGTGAATTTACAATACTTGCAGCAATTAGAATTATTGAGGATTGCAGTGTCTACTTTTATCTCTGTCTTACCATTAGCTATGTAATGAAACTGCTTAATCATAATTTCCGAGAAAACATTAGAGTATACAATAGTCTGTTTGCTTTCCATAGTCATGGGTAGTCGCAAGGTTTGGTAAAGCGAAGCAAGCAGGGGCGGAGCTCCTAGTTTTAAATGTATGATGACTGTCAAACGAGCATAGACAAAAAGCGAGAAAAAGAAAACTAGAATATGAGATAGACGTAATATATTATATTGAGATTAATTATGATAAAATAAAAATAATTTTGTCTATTTTTAATCAAGTTTTTTTTTAATGTTTAAAGTATGTTATTAATAAGGAAACCAATTTATACCTGCTATAAAGGATTTCTAATAATAGACGTCATTTATCGAGGACAATAGGTTATAAAATAATTACTTCGAAATAAAAACACAACCCAGTCTCATTAAACGTTTCCCGGAATACAAGTGTTTTTCCTCCTGCTTTAACAATTCATTTGAACTTGATAGGGTTATATGTAGAAACAGAAGACATTTTACACGCTCTTTGTATCATTTGGTTCGTTTGTTGATGTTTTCAATAAATCAATATAAATGACAAAAGAAAGCGCCGTTTGTTTGTTTGTGACAAATAACACGCAACCCACCCCGCCGCCCCGTGGGGCCCTCCATCCCCTATACTTGAAGAAGGTTACGATTTCTAACTGCAGCGGTTGGCTTCACTGGATATGGGTGTCAAAAAAATGCATCGCACAAATGGGCTTACGATGGGAAGTCGGTGAAGTGATCGAGACTGGCCAGAATGTTCCTGAATGTTCTAGAAGCTACCAGAACATTCCCAGAAGGTTCTAGAATTTTAATGAGTGTTTTAGAAGGTGCCATAATATTCTCAGAAAGTTCCATAATGTTCTAGAATGTTGGAGAATAATTTAGAAGTTTTAGAATTTTCCTAAATGTTCTAGAAGCTACCAGAACATTCCCAGAAAGTTCTAGAATTTTAATGAATTTTTTAGAAGGTGCCATAATATTCCCAGAAAGTTCCATAATGTTCTAGAATGTTGGATAATAATGTAGAAGTTTTAGAGTTTTCCTGAATGTTCTAGAAGCTACCAGAACATTTCCAGAAAGTTCTAGAATTTTAATGAATGTTTTAGAAGGTGCCATAAT
>JAGFPH010006377.1:37861-49350 GCA_018207615.1 Philaenus spumarius | reverse complement strand
GTAGACTTAAAAAAATGGCTCCTTGCTCTTTCAAACGGTTATGTTGAAGGCTTATTTAGGATAGTTGAATAATAGGTTATATATATTGTGTACGTGTGTGTGTATAGGCGTATGAAAGTGTTTGTACGTGTTGTATCTTGTTTTGATTTTGTTGTTGGTTTCAAATAAAATAAATATCATTTTTTCGTCCAGGATCCCTTAACTGGGTTTCAGCACACGAACAAGAAATTAATTAAAATCCTTTTTTTGCGTCTTCATAAACTTTGTAAGAATAAATTTCAACATGGATACTTTCTACCGTCAATAATTGGTGTTAAAAAATAAATAAATAAATAATTAAATACAGTAGGGTCTACTATTGACTATAGGTTAATAATTGAGTACTTATATATATTAAGCTTCGAGATATGCATTATGTTAAATATCGTTTGAAACTAAACGAGGTAATTAAAGTATATAAAGATAATATACTAAACCAGCTCAAATTAATTAATAACAACAGAACAAATTTTTATTAAATTCATTTAAAACGGTAATTAAATCTAAAGACTTATAATTATAGACTATTAATATTAAAACCAATATTTAAACGGATACATGAAACCGTATTCTTATAAAACTTAAAGTCAATTTGATAATAAACTTAACCAGCTCAAATTAATTAATAATAACAGAACAAAGTTTTATTAAATTCATTTAAAACGGTAATTAAATCTAAAGACTTATAATTATAGACTATTAATATTAAAACCAATATTTAAACGGATACACGAAACCGTATTCTTATAAAACTTAAAGTCAATTTAATAATAAACTTAACCACCTCAAATTAATCAAAAAGAGGCCCGTCCCTGCTTGCTTCGCTCACCCACCCCATGGCGAAGCCAATGTAAACAGATTATTTTATACTCTGATATTTTAACGAAAATAACGATCGCGCGGTGACCTATACTTGCTATAATGTAAGCCAGAGATTGAAATAGGCACGACCAACCCCAATAATTCATATAACTGCATGGGTTGTAATTTACCATTTAGGCTTGTATTTAAATAATCAATAATCAACATTTCAAACAACTTTGTATATTATTAAGACATTATAAAATGTAACACAGGATGTTTGACTTATAATACAGTAACCCTTTTGTTCGCTTTTACCTAAACTAAAAAGACTGTTATCTATACTTATAAAAGACAAATACCATTGATTCATCACAGTTTCTCCAAAACCACGAGGCCTACAAACATGAAATTTGGCAATAATACTCTTTATAGGCTCTAGACGCGCACTAAGAAAGGGTTTCAGAAAATTCGAAATTTTAGGGGGGTTTGGGGGGGTCAAAGTGACTAAATCACGATTTCTCGAAAACTACAAAACGGATTGGAATGAAATTTGATATGTAGCTTCCTCTAGGGCCATAGATGCTCGCTAAGAAAGGGTTTCAAAAACTTCGAAATTTTAGGGGGGTTTGGGGGGGGGGTTTGGGGAGGGGGGTAAAAGTTACAAAATCACGATTTCTCTAAAACCATCGAACGGATTGGAATGAAATTTGGTATGGAGCTTTCCCTAGGGCCATAGGTGCTCGCTAAGAAAGGGTATGAAAAATTTCGAAATTTTAGGAGGGGTTTGGGTAGTCAAAGTTACTACGAAAAACCATCGAACGGAATGGAATGAAATTTGGTATGTAGCTTCCTCTATTGCCCTAGGTACTCTCTAAGAAATGGTTTTAAAAAATTCGAAATTTTAGGGAGGTTTGAGGGGTCAAAGTTACTAAAAAGAAACACCGAACGGATTGGAATGAAATTTATTTTGTAGCTTCCTCTAGGGACCTAGGTGCTCGCTAAGAAAGAGTTTTAAAAAAATGGTCTACAGATCGTCCGTCAGGTTGCCATTAACTTAAAGATTAACAAATAATACTTTTTTGTTCTAAAATCTAAAAGAAATAGGCTATAACTATAATAAACGGTATCAGGAAACTGACACATACTTTCTCCCTCATTATAGGAACTAAATCTTTTATTTTTAAGAGTAATTTTCCCATAAAAATCCATAAAATAACGGAAAAACCAACTTTTCTCAAAAACGGCTGGAACGATTTTGATTAAAATTTTATAGTTTATAGTACTTTATGTCCCTAATAAACTATAAAATTTTAATCAAAATCGTTAGAGCCGTTTTTGAGAAAAGTTGATTTTTCCGTTATTTTAAGGGTTTTTATGGGAAAATTACCCTTAAAAATAAAAAATTCACAAAAAGGAAAAAAACGACTGGAGATACCGTGGATTAGTACCTCCATACCAAATTTCATCAAAATCGGACGACTGGTTTAGGCTCTAGGTCTGATAACATCCACACAGACACACAGACACACAGACACACATACAGACACACACACAGACATCACTCCGAAAACTACTTTTTTAGGTTCAGGGGGACCCAAAACGGATATTTCCACCAAAAACTCAAACTCGAAAATTTTGACGAATACAATACTTTCTCCATATACTATGGTATAGGGGGAGAAAGTAAAAAGTCGAAATTTTAGGGGCGGTTTGGGGGAATCGAAGTTACTAAAAGTCCCCATAAGAAATACATAGTGTAATATATTTATTGATATAATATATTTTTTGTTAATATACATTTAACTTTGATTTGTCTATCCGTGCAAAGCCGGCTCGTGTCTGCTAGTTTGTGAATAATAATTACCTGATTATAAATTCGCCAAATTGGTTGGAAACAAACGTGTTTCGGTTAATTGTAAGTTTTACCCAAATTTTTATGTTAAGTTCTTGATCCAAATCAGCTGTTTTATTTATAATATGTAACAACAGATGTTTGAATTGGATTACAGTAAGAACTTTACGTTGATTTTTTTTGGTTAATATAGACTAACCTAAAACATCAGTTAGTTGTGAAGAATAACAATATGTAAACAAACACGTGTCGCTTTTGGTCCGAACAACTGTTTTATCTTTTATAGGGCTTGGAATGAACACCCAAATTGTCACTATTTTTACGCTTTAAAATACAAAAATTTCGCGAAATCCTTTCTTATTGTTAGTCTATGACCTCTTAAGAATATACCTTTAATGTTCGTATTTGTATCTTACGTAGTTTTTGTTTAACGTTGATTCCATGTCCGTCAGTCAGGACAAAGTTATATAGGCCTAACTCGACATAACCGATAATAATTAAAAGGAATGTTGGTTGGATTCAATTAAAACCGTGTTTGATGTCAGACGATGATAATTACTCAGGTTTTTCGCCTAAAAAACCCCGTGATTCAATTTAAAGCTCCATATTTTTTATTTATTACTATAGCCTGGTTTTCACTGTTAGATTCACAAACAAATTCTGATACTAAAAGCGATACATGAAACCGTATTCATAGAAAACTTAAGGTGATTTCAGTAATAAACTAAACCCACTCATTTTTGTGCAATGGAAAATTATTCATGCCTCTGTTTAAGTAAAATGATCTGCCTAAAACATGGGGTTGTTAAATAATATCGTTCAGAATTATGGGAGCGAAGTAAGCAAAGTTTTACTACGAAGAAGGAGATATGAAGCAAGGCACTATACAAAGTTTAACATCAATTACTGAATGTGATTTAAAAAAGCCCCTCTCTTTCTCTTTTCTAGAGGAAAACTTGTCGAAAACATTCCGAACACACGTGCAATAATTATAGGCAATAACGCGTCTTCCTAGATGGGATAAATAAATAATAGCAAGGAAGCCGGGAGATACATGAATGGGACACGTAGAGGGGGTATAGTAGGCTCGCATTGGTCCAGACTCGGCATTGTTTTGGCTGAGTTAGAGAGCGCTTCGGTCTTAAAACCGGCGAAGAAATACAGAACTCAGTGTTAGTGCGCGAAGTGGACTGCGCATGTGCAGTGTCGATAGTGTCGGTTTGAGGGATAAAGCATGACAATTGGAGGTAAGTGTTTAACCTCGAAACTTAGTGGCTTTTATTTCAAAACCGATTTCGTCTGGTTCTAGGGTTTCTATTTATAAGCCTACGTATTTATTTTATAAGAGAACTTGTTTCAAAAATGTATGCACACGAAATAATAGACCTATAGTTAATATATATTTGAAGTGTTGTTTTTTACGATAAAATATTATGACAAAATGTTGGAGTCACATACGAATTTAACATTTTTAAAACTACCAACTCTAAATAAATTACTAACGTCACATTGTAGACTAGTCAAAAATGTGACTTATTCTTTTTTATATTAGGATATTATTTCTACAAAAAGTGAAACAATATTAATTTATATTGTAATAACAGAAACATAGTTACGTTTGATATGAGCAATTACATGTTTTATTTTAACTCGAAATCAAATTAATATAGGCCTAAAATGTCTTACATTTGTTATTAAACATAGTTTTAAATAAGTGTTCAAGTGACTAAACATATATATATATATATATATATATATTGTTGTTTATATATTTATAAGCGGCGTTGTCCTGACTAACTGACATAGACTGACAACGTAGAGCAAAAACTACTTCAAATAAAAACACGACAATTTAAAGGTATACTCTTATGGGAACATAGACTCACACTGCGAAAGGATTTCATTTTCATTTTTAAGCGTAATAAACGGTACCAGGAACTGGCACATACTTTCTCACAAACACATTAAAATTACTAAACAGATTCACTGTGATTTGTAAGGTGGGGTAGGAGAGTTTTTTTTTATTAAATTTGGAGATTAACTAATAAATATTATTATTATTATCTAGAGAAAAAACTATTCGATCGATTTCGAACAAATTTGCACCAAACACGTCAATTAGGTGTTTATAGATACTCGTAAAAAGGTTTTGAAAAATTTTGAAAAACAACCCGCTTTATGGCCAAAAAACCCCAAAATCAGTTATTATTATTAGCTAAACGAGAATTTTTAGAAAGATGCGGGTTTTTGTATATGGTAGGGCACATTAAAGGCTACAAATAAGCCAAATTTTATCAAAATCGTTAGAGCCGTTTTTTTATAAAAAAATAATAACTGATTTTTTGGAGGTTTTTTGACCAAAAAGGGGGTTGTTTTTAAAAATTTTCAAAACCCTTTTTCGTGCATCTATACAGGCGTACTGGACATGTCTGGTGCAAATTTGGTTGAAAACGATGGAATAGTTTTCTCTCTAGCTTTGTATACATAATAATAATAATAATAATAAATGACTTTATTTTTGGGGCGAGGTTAGGACTGTTTAGTCCTCTCTTCCACCTAACCCCAATAGAAAAATACAAACATATTATACAAAATTACAAACATATACAAAATTCAATTCTTAAAAATAAGTATTACTTTAACAGACAACAAATAATAATAAATGTAGCTTATGCAATTTATAAAAACATTAACAGCAATTATTACAAACAGGTTAATACGCATTCAATCATAATTACACATTCATACGCATTCATGCAACTGAACAATAAACACTTCCAATGTACGCCTCAAAACTGGGATGCATCATCCACTCTGAACAATAAATATGACATCAATAGCTTTGAAAACTGGACACGGCAGTCAGCAGACTTAATTGCATCCGGTAGCGAATTCCACAGACGGCAAGCGGACACAGTAAATGATTTATTATATTTCATAGTCCGGTGCAAAGGTATAGCAAGAGTAGTGTCACATCCTCTAGTCCTCTTTGCACTTATGCTAGAGATATAGACAAACTTTTCTGCCAGGTAAGTCGGCACTCCAGTTTATTAACCTTCAAAACCAACAGCTTTTTAGGTTAGATCGACAAACTAAAAGCAAACAAAAATCAACTAAATATTCTTACAACAGCATAATTTAGTTTAAACATTTGACGTTACATATTATAAATAAAACAGCTCATTTTGGATCTAAAACCAAAAACACGTTTATTTGCGACCAATTTGGTTTATTTAGAATTAGGTAATTATTCTTCACAACTGACACATTTTTTACTTTCTCACTATACTATAGTAGGTTATAGAGAAAGTATAGTGATCGCAAAAAAAATCGATAGTGAGATTTTTGTGGAAATATCCGTTTTGGGACCCTTTATTATTTTTTTATAAAAAAACGGCTCTAATAATTTTGATAAAATGTGGCATATTTGTAGCCTTTAATGTGCCCTACCATATGCAAAAAACCGCATCTTTCTAAAAATTCTCGTTTAGTTAGTAATAATAATAATAATAATAACTGATTTTTGGGGGTTTTTTGGCCCTAAAGGGGGTAGTTTTTCAAAAATTTTCAAAGCCTTTTTTCGTGCATCTATAAAGACCTAATTGACGTGTTTGGTGCAAATTTGTTCGAAATCGATCGAATAGTTTTCTCTCTAGATAATAATAATAATAATATTTATTAGGCAATCTCCAACTTTAATAAAAAAAACTCTCCTACCCCACCCTACAAGTCACAGTGAATCTGTTTAGTAATTTAAATGTGTTTGTGAGAAAGTATGTGCCAGTTCCTGGTACCGTTTATTTACTTTCTCACTATACTATAGTATAGAGAAAGTATAGTGATCGCAAAAAAATCGATGTTGAGATTTTTGTGGAAATATCCGTTTTGGGACCTCCTGAGTCCAAAAAAGTGGTTTTTACAAAATATCTGTCTGTATGTATACAAAGCTAGAGAGAAAAAAATTCGATCGATTTCAACCAAATTTGCACCAGACGTGTCAAGTAGGCCTGTATAGATGCAGGAAAAAGAGTTTTGAAGAATTTTGAAAAACAACCCCCTTTTTGGCCAAAAAACCCCCAAAAAATCAGTTATTATTTTTTTATAAAAAAACGGCTCTAACGATTTTGATAAAATGTGGCATATTTGTAGCCTTTAATGTGCCCTACCATATGCAAAAAACCGCATCTTTCTAAAAATTCTCGTTTAGTTAATAATAATAATAATAATAACTGATTTTGGGGGGTTTTTTGGCCATAAAGGGGGTTGTTTTTCAAAATTTTTCAAAGCCATTTTTCGTGCATCTATAAAGACGTAATGGACGTGTTTGGTGCAAATTTGTTCGAAATCGATCGAATAGTTTTCTCTCTAGATAATAATAATAATATTTATTAGGTAATCTCCAACTTTAATAAAAAATCACCTCTATTACCCCACCCTACAAGTCACAGTGAATCTGTTTAATAATTTAAATATGTTTGTGAGAAAGTATGTGCCAGTTCCTGGTACCGTTTATTAGTTTAGGTAAAAGCAAACACAGGCTTACTGTATTTAAGTCAAACGTATGGTGTTACATGTTATAATGTTTCCTTTAGTTAGTAGGGTAATATTAAAACTTCTTTGAAATGTTGGTTGTTGATTATTTACACGTATTAATGGTAAAATCACAACTTATGCCAACATTGGGGATGGTCGTGCTTGTTTCTATAACTCTGTCTTACATTAGCTATGGATAGGTCATCGCTAACACGGTATTTCCGTGAAAATATCAGAGTATACAATAATCTTTTTGCATTGGCTTCTTATGTCTTTAAATGTAATTCTATGTTTATACCTGCCCAGTTGATGTCTGTAAGATTTTATAAACTAGTAAACATGTTGTAAATCTCCTCTTTAAAATAGACAACAACAAAACTTTACGTGTTTAATATACATTTTGTTGCCATACAAACTTATATAATAGTGCATATATATAAAAACTGATTATGTCAATTACTTGTTGGTTATATCAGTTGTCAACATTTATACTAGGAATAATTGCCAGTTTAAATTGTTATCGGGAAAAACATTACATTTAAAACCGATTTTACAGGAAAGTCAAGAAAACAACATAAAACAGTCGGGGAACTTGTGAAAACGTCAGAGAATTTTGTCATATCATTCGTGAGAAAACTGAGAGGTCCTTCTTTGCACCTGCTTGCTGTCACTTAACCTGTTAAACAGTTTTTCTTTGAAATGATACCTTTCCAGTAGTAGCTACGTTCAAAATCTTAAAAAATTGCTATGCCAAATTTAACGTTACCAAATGAAGCGATTCTAAAGTTTGAGATTTTTATTTTTAAATGAAATGTTAAAACATCTAAACACTAAAAGTGAACATGTATAAGTTCCAAAATTAAGTTTATAGTACTATGTTTTAGGGTTTCTACCAACAATTTGGGAAATGGGTCTACTCACGACGGTGCTGAATAGCTGCCTCTGTGTACTAAATATATGCCTCCAGCTTCGACTCACGCGCTCCTTCGTCCCACTCGCAGCGGAAAAACTCGCTTTGCACCTCGACCTTTCGGCCTCGGGTTATGAGCTTCGTTTCGCTCGAAACGTAAACACTCGGCCGTTGGCCTCGGATGAGAAAATTTGATATGGTATTTTACGTTTTGATAGATTTTTGGGGAACCAAGCGAGCTATAAGCTCGCGAAAAAAACAATATGTGCAGAATAATATCCTTCATTAATTTTTTTTTTTAGGTAAAACTCTAAAAAAGTTTATTTTTCTTAGGAAAAATTCAAAAAATAGTTACTTCCTGTAAAAAAACGTGCTTCCGTTTGTTGGATTTTTTGAAAAACAAACTAGAGTGAGCGACATAGACAGCCAACATGTGCACCAAATTTGGACCAAATTGGATTTAAAAAGCGGTCGCTAGAGTGCGAACACATAAATGTATATATAATTTTTAATGACACCCCAAAACGTGTTCTGGGGACCAAGGTCGGTGCTCATTTATTACTCCCGACCTTAGGTCTTACCATAAGAATCACTGAAATAGCTCATCTTTCCAATGGAAATTCGCTATTAAATGTAGGATATTGTTCTGCATATTGCTTTTTTTTACACGACCTTCTAGCTCGCTACGTTGCCCTAAAACCGATCAAAACGTAAAATACCATAAAAGTACCCGGTTTAAAACCACGTGAATATCTTTGATCAAAGGCCGACGGCCGAGTTTGTACGCTGCGGAGTCGAAGCTGGAGACTGAGGTGCCTTCGTGAGTAGATCAACTACACAAATAGTTGGTTGAAAACCTAAAACATAAAACTTAATTTTTGAAAATTCGCTCAACTCACGTCAGCGATTCAGCTACGTGATTGAATTATTTTAAATTAAATCTATTTGTACGTAGAAAGCGGATGTAGGGTAAAATGTATGTTACTCTTCCACGAGTCGGTCAGGGAGGTTGATAGAAAAGTCAGGGAAAAGAATTATTACCGAAATTATGTAGTAACCCTGTTTTAGTCTATGGAACATATTTAAACTGTACATTAGGAATCAATTAAAGGAAATGCAATATTGTTCATTGTCATGTTTTCAATGGTTTATTGTTTGCTACATAATTACCTATGAAAGTTACGTTAGTAAACTTGTCAAAATAGGTTTTACCAGCGTACCAGTGCGAGAACTGTCGAATGTGGCAACGAGACTCTCTCAAATTTCCCCTCACTGCCTTCCGAAGGGAGAAAGATGCTAACGAAACGTATATTAGCATAACCTAACTTACAATTTTCTTTCTATATTTATAAAAGAAGTCCTGAATGATTCATAATCTGTGATAGCTAGAGATTTACAATTTTCAGGATATTTTAAATTAACATTTTTTAATTTGATGAATGAAAATAGTTGATGAATAAACGGTACGAGGAACTGGCACATACTTTCACACAAACATATTTAAATTATTAAACAGATTCACTGTGACTTCATAATTGTAGGTGGGGTAGGAGAGGTGGTTTATTAAACTTGGAGATTAACTAAAAATATTATTATTATTATCTAGAGGGAAAACTATTCGATCGATTTCGAAAAAAATAGCACCAAACGCGTCAATTAGGCCTGTATAGATGCTCGAAAAAAGATTTTGAAAAACAACCCCTTTTGTGGCCAAAAAAACCCCAGAAATCAGTTATTATTCTTATTATTACCTAAACGAGAATTTTTAGAAAGATGCGGTTTTTTGCATATGGTAGGGTACATTAAAGGCTACAAATAAGCCACATTTTATCAAAATCGTTAGAGCGGTTTTTTTATAAAAAAAATAATAACAGATTTTTTAGGTTTTTTTAATAAAAAGGAGGTTGTTTTTCAAAAAATTTCAAAACTGTTTTTCTTGCATCTATACAGGCCTACTTGACATGTCTGGTGCAAATTTGTTTGAAATTGATCAAATAGTTTTCGCTCTACCTTTGTATACATACAGACATACATACAGACAGACATTTTGTACAAAACACTTTTTTGGACTCAGGGGGTCCCAAAACGGACATTTCCACAAAAATCTCAACATCTATTTTTTTTTGCGATCACTATACTTTCTCTACACTATAGTATAGTGAGAAAGTAAAAATGTTGAAATAGTTTTATAAAACACTAGGGGAGACCCCTGCGTGCTCCGCACGCCAACCCCCAATGGAACCTTCTAAAAACCTATGTTATGTTTAATTATAATAAAGGTGTAGTATTAATAATAACCTCAAAACTAAGATGGTAAATAATGTTAAATATTCAAACCAAATTATTTCTTATATTTTATAACAGCAGTTAATAATGGTTAAAAGAATCAGCAAGGCTCAGGTCTACACTTTAAAACTCTAACCTAAAAGGTGGAAGTACAAAAATAATTGCTTCAAATTTTGAAATCAGCTGTTAATGGAAATATTGAAGCAGCTATGTTATCTGTTATTTTATTCAATTGGTTGCTATGGTAATAAATGCAAATACATGTGTTGATTTATCATTCTAGTCATAACCTAAGATTTTTTCCGACTAAATTTACAAATATATTGAAATAAAAAAAGGTTTTTATTGAAATGAATTATAGCCTATGTTACTCAGGGATAGTGTAGCTTTTTATTAGTAAAACTATTTTTTCAATCGTTTTAGTAGTGCCAGAGATTACCCCCTACATACAAACAAACAAACAAACAAACTTTACTTCTTTATAATATTAGTATAGATGAAAATACGTATACAAATGTTGTTAATTGTAATTATTAAAATAACAAACACTATATTACCACGAATGCATGCACTCTCCCCAGTTGTATGACTGTCCCACTCAGTAGAACTGAACCCACCCTCCCCCACCCGAGCAACAACAGAACTCCACAATCTGCAACAGGAAACTGCAAAGGATTTATTAAAGACTAGGTCCTCGATCTTGCTGCCTCGGATTATGGACTAATTCGCTCCAGTCGCAGCTTACAATTCCGCGAGGTAAAAGTACCTGGTACTTGTATGGTAATTTACATTTTAATCGATTGTAGGGAAACAAGACGAGCTTATAAAGTCGTGTAAAAATGTGCGCAATAATCTCCTATATTTATTTTGTCGGATAGAACCCAAGAAAAGTTTTATTCTAGTACGACAAATCTCAAAATGTTTACTTCCTGTCATAAAACGTCCTTCCGGTAGTTTTTTGAGTGATGAACTCGTCTGAGCGACTCAGAAAATTAACACGTTTACCAAATTAGGATCAAATCGAACTTAAAATGCGGCCGTTAGAGTGCGCACATACTTCACGTA
>JAGFPH010006377.1:26543-37851 GCA_018207615.1 Philaenus spumarius | reverse complement strand
TAGAGTGCGCACATACTTCACGTATGTAGGCCAATCGAACTTAAAATGCGGCCGTTAGAGTGCGCACATACTTCACGTATGAAGGCCAATCTCAGCTCCTTCCCCAAAACAACAGAGGACAAACAACGATAATTCCCCTATCTTTCCACCATCACATGTAAACTCTTGGGCCGGCCGCACACCGGAACGGACAAAACGTTTTGTTACAAGAAGTCTTGACATAAGAGTTAACATGCGTTTAAATGGGGATGCCGCACACCGACCATGTCTTGTCGACAAGAAAAGACGTCTCGACGTTCGATACTGAATTTATGTCTTTACTCAAGACAAAACTAACTGCGCATGCGTGAGTTGAATACGCACCTGATGAGTTGAATATCTTACCTTAGTGTTATTAAAAGTCTCTCTTCTGGAGGTATACTTTTCCGGTAGTTGGTGTTTTGTTTTTTGATCCTGTCCCCAATCAATGCCAACAAGTGATCAAATGTTTTTGTGCATAGCCGACAAAAGTTATAAAACTTGTTTTCATCACATCTCAGTTCAGCTATGAAACTTTGTATATCCCTTTTGGCAGTAATAGGATGAACCCAGAAACTTCGGTTAGGTTTTTCCTCTAAATTTTGGATCATACACCACAACACAACAGCAGTTTCTCCATCGGAATCCATCTTACTTACCGTTTTGTCAAAAGACAAATTGTCTTCCCCAATGTTTTTTCAAAAGACAGAATGTCTTGTCTTGCGACAAGACGTTTTGTCCGTTCCGTTGTGCGGCCGGCCTTAGCAAGTCATCAGCGACACTGAATGTGAACAACCAAGTTTTCAATTTATTCAGAAAATTTTAAAATTTATAATTTCCTTTAATTGAAGCGGTAGTTGGTTTGGTATACTTTGGGACCGACAAACAAAAAATAACCTTGGAACCGGATTTTATTACGTTTAGGTCTTCTGACAAAACCTAGTGCGTGACATTTAGTCCTGTAATATTGCTCAGTTGCATTGTCAGCTTCTTTTATAAAAAGTTCCCAGTGCCTTATAAACAAACAGATGTCTTAAGGCCATGCCACACCGAGCTCGCTACCGCGGCGGACGCGAAGTTTGAAAAATCGCTCACCGTGTTAACAAATAGAACAGGTCACACAGAGCAGCCGCGCGCCCGCGGGCGCGCGGTAGTATCCGCCACTACCACTTGCTGAACGTTTTTTTAAACTACCGATCCGGGAGTGTGGTCTTGCGCATGCGCAGGGGTGCCCCTCGAACGACCAAGGCCATCGCCATCTCCCTTGTCGCGACTGTGATCCTTGTTTGACGTTGTGTTTTCTTGTTTTTCTTGTTGCCATCATGGAACAACTTACCTCTCCTTAACTGTTATTGCTTTACGGTAGTTGGTATCATTTTTCTTTATGTCTTCTTCAACTAGTGACAACACTTCATTGAACTGTTCTGGGTTCAGTCTGAAGTAAGTTTTAAACCTTGCTTCGACCAGCTCCAACTCTGATACAAGATGGTGGAATTCCCCATAAGTTTCCCTCTTTTCATTTATGGGGTGAACCCACTTAGACCTCTTGCAGGACACCGAGTATAAAAGTATCAGTTCCTCGTCACTACTAGAATCGTCTTCCACCCACGGAACACTATTTCTTAGGAAGTCACGGTTGCACCAAGGTACATAGGACGACATCTTGTTCACTACTATAGTTCATTTCACCTCAGCGTGAGGCAAATATAAATGACCGTAATAAAACCCTTACCCTCAGGCCTATTGTGCGACATCGGGGATGGGCACTTGTCGTCTGCCTTTGTATTAGAGTTATTGCTGTTTGTCCCAGTGCCATTATGCAAACTTTTTTAATTGAAAGAAAAACTTAAAACAAAATATATCATTCGCTGTGTTTTGATCGCGTGATTATTTTTATACCAAATATGAAGTAAATCGGTTGATTTTGGGGAAGGAAAAGTAAATAATTAAATCCTATGTGTTTTCAAATATTTTTTATCATCATGAATACGGAAATAAATTTACATTGAATAATGATGTTGAGTTTTATAAAAACCTCTTACTTACTACTGTACACAATAATCATCACCTTATAGTGGCCTGACATGCTTAACATTGTCGTTAATCAAACAATAACCAAGGCTTTATGTTTTGAATTGAAAACTCATAAAAAATACTTTACTCTTTATTTGGGCATTGGGCATTGAAAATTGACAACAAA
Source organism: Philaenus spumarius (assembly GCA_018207615.1). NCBI lineage: Eukaryota > Metazoa > Arthropoda > Insecta > Hemiptera > Aphrophoridae > Philaenus > Philaenus spumarius. Next base: position 35,633 of record JAGFPH010006377.1, on the reverse strand, counting down.
ATCAACCCAAGTATTATTAAATAAGCGTAAGTCCTTATAAGGGAATATATTAAATTTATATGGCACACCTACGTCATTGAAATAAATAAACTAATATTACTCTATTGACCACATTAGACTAATAACTTAATGAACCAATAAAGTAGCTATTTTTCACAAAACTAGATAGTTCAAAGAAATTTCAAGATTTCCGTTAAATATACTGTATTAGTCAAATTATATTAAATTTATAAATTAAATTAAAGATAAATAATAGACTATCATTAATGATGTACTTGTTTCGCCTGTCCCTAAATAGCCTATTAAAATTTTGTTTAGTGTGCAAGTAGCTAGAAGGAATAGCCTATGTTTAATTTTTATCCGTGCTATGTACTGCAATAAGATGTGTAATTTTATATTTTCGTGTAGCCCATGCTCTGTTTGTCTATAATATTAAGATGTATTTAATTTTAATTGTATTTTATGCTCGATGTATATAGAACAGTTATTTAATAGTTTTACTTAATGTCTATATTTTAATACTGCATTTAATTAACAAAAAAACTGTCAGGCCACTATAATGTGATGATTATTGTGTACAGTAGTAAGTAAGAGGTTTTTATAAAACTCAACATCATTATTCAATGTATATTTATTTCCGTATTCATGATGATAAAAAATATTTGAAAACACATAGGATTTAACTATTTACTTTGCCTTCCCCAAAATCAACCGATTTCCTTCATATTTGGTATAAAAATAATCACGCGATCAAAACACAGCGAATGATATATTTTGTTTTAAGTTTTTCTTTCAATTAAAAAAGTTTGCATAATGACACTGGGACAAACAGCAATAACTCTAATACAAAGGCAGTCGACAAGTGCCCATCCCCGATGTCGCACAATAGGCCTAATGGTAAGGGTTTTATTACGGTCATTTGGTTTTGCCTCACGCTGAGGTGAAATGAACTATAGCAGTGGCCGAGATTCGAAGTGACAGCGCTGTTGTCGCGAGATGAGCTTGACCACTCCCACCTCAAAACTCCCGCGCGGGCGCGGTACTTTTGGTGTGGACTGGCTTGTGGTAAAACGTCCACGCGCTACCGTCCCTCGGCGGTAGAGGAGGATGTCGGTGTGGCATGACCTTTAGCGGGAGTATTTTATACCTGAAAAAACAGAGGGAAAGACGACGTGAACCTACAAAACGAAATAAACCGGATATAATATTTTTTGGGTTGAAATCAGTGGATTTATAATTATGATCAGTGCTCCACCCCAACACTCTATACCACACTGTAAATGAGAATGTGATAACGCGTAGAATAGTGTCTTTGTCAAGTTATTGTTGAAAATATTTCTAAAAAAGTAAAATTTCCAGATGTTTATTACTTATGTCCGATTTCCACGTTGAATTGTTGTCTAGAGTGATACCTAAATAATAAATTTCATCGGATAGGAATGGTGGGGATGGGGGTTTGCAAATATGTATTCTAAGGTGAATATCTCTTCCTACATCCGATTTTGCATATCTCTTTCCGTCTTTTGAGTGGTAAGTTTATGAAAAAATCACCCTGTGTAAATTTTTTAGTGAACTATGATTTTGGGTTCTACGAGCCACGAAAGGAAAAACAAAGTAGGAACGGTAACAAATTTTCATTGAACCTATCTAAAACTTTTGATTCATAATAATGCTTTTAATAAAAGGAAACTATACGCACTGAGATATTTAAAAAAAAATCAGCAGAATTTTAAAAAACTTATCTTTTTATTTCTGGTGCCAAGAGGACTAAAGGTGAATGAGGCGGAAGACGAACTGACAGAGAAAGGAACGCTTATAAAACGAAAGAATATTAGACTCGGAACAACTGAAGGAAAGATCAAGCAAATAAAGAAGCAGTGCCAGACCTGACTTTTGAACGCAAGGAATAAAGAAGACTTGAAAGGCAAGATATATGAAAACATATCCAGCCTATACCCTAAAAACGAGGAACTTTCAAGGATATTGTCAGTTGCTAACTTCCGCATGGTCACAGGGCATGATTGTCTGGCGGAACACCTCAGCAGGATTACGCCCTTCTGGAATTTGTACTTTTATTAAACACAGTGGAAATAAGACGGACAAAGACCGTCTTTTGGTCTACAAAAAATCGGACTTAGAGAGAAGCGACCTAACTGGTCTTTATTGGGAAGCCAGATCTGCAATGGCGTGAGCCATTTGAAACTACAAACACTAATATCAGTGGTGCCAATGCACAGTAGAAAACGAAATATTTTGTACCCAATCTTTTCGAAGGGAACAAGTAAATAATTCGATCACGCAGCAGAAAGCTTAGCGAATTTCCAAAATTAAATTTATATGTTTTAGGGTTTCAACGGACTATTTAGGAAATTAGTCTATTCACGAAGGCGCTACGTAAAATTTAGTTGCACCTAAGCCTCCAGGTTCGACTCACGCGCTGCGTCGTTCCATCGACCTTGCGGCCTCGGGTTATGGGCTGCTTCGTTTCGCTCGCAGTGTACAAACTCAGCCGTCGGCCTCGGATCAGATGATCACGGTAACATCCCCCACGTGTATTTGAACCGGGTACTTTTATAAGGTTGTGTAGAAAATCAAAATGTGCAGAATAAAATGCTACATTTATTTTTATAGATAAAACCATAAAATATTTTTATTCTAGTACTAAAAATCTAACAAACAGTTACTTTCGGTCAAAAAACGAGTTTTCTCTAGTTGGAATTTGTTGGCTAACGAATTCATCCGAGAGACTTAGACAAGCAACGTGTGTACCAAATCGGACTAAAAATGCGATCGTTAGAGTGCGAACACATATATAACACCAGCTGACCCGTACGGCGTTGCCCGTGGTGGTTGGTATTTTCAGTCTTTTTAACGTAATTGTATTATTTTTAAGTGTTCAGTCAGATGGTGGTATTTGGCTTTTATATATATAGATCTTAAATAATAAAAGCACTATTGTCATAATAATAAAGATCTGAAATTATGATTTTAGTAACTTTGATCCCCCCAAACCCCTCCTAAAATGTCGAAATTTTTCATACCCTTTCTTAGTGAGCACCTGTGGCCCTAGAGGAAGCTACATACCAAATTTCATTCCAATCCAATCGGTAGTTTTGAAGAAATCGTTATTAAATAACTTTGATCCCCCCAAAGCCCCCCTAAAATTTCGAATTTTTTGAAACCCTTTCTTAGCGAGCGCCTAAGGCCCTAGAGGAAGCTACATACCAAATTTAATTTCAATCCGTTCGGTAGTTTTTGAGAAATCGTGATGAGTGAGTCAGTGAGTCATTGAGTGAGCGAGTGGTATTTCGCTTTTATATATATAGACTAGCTGGGCCGATCCGCTTTTGCATGGATAGACAAATCAAAGTCAAATGTTTATTAATAAAAAATATATTATATCAATAAATATACAGTATTACCCTATGTATTTCTTATGGGGATACCCCCCCCCATAAACTTTCGAATTTTGAAACCCTTTGAAACCCTTAGCGAGCACCTATGGCCCTAGAGGAAGCTACATACCAAATTTCATTCCAATCCGTTCGGTGATTGTTTTTTAGTAACTTTAACAATCAAACCCCCCTAAATTTTCGAATTTTTTTAAACCCTTTCTTAACGAGCACCTAGGGCCCTAGAGGAAGCTACATACTAAATTTCATTCCAATCCGTTCGGTGGTTTTTTTTATAACTTTGACAATCAAACCCCCCTAAATTTTCGAATTTTTTAAAACCCTTTCTTAGAGAGCACCTACGGCCCTAGAGGAAACTCCATACCAAATTTCATTCCAATCCGTTCAGTAGTTTTAGAGAAATCGTGATTTAGTAATTTTTACCCTCTCCAAACCCTCCCTAAAATTTAGTTTTTTTTTAAACCTTTCTTAGTGAGCACCTATGGCTCTAGAGTAAGCTACATACCAAATTTTGTTCAGTAGTTTTTGAGAAATCGTTATCAGTGAGTCAGTGGATTTGGCTTTTATATATATACTAGCTGGCACGATCCGACTTTGCATGAAGAGACAAATCAAAGTTAAATATGTGATTTTTAATAACTTTGACTCCCCCAAACCCCCCTAAAATTTCGAATTTTTTAAAAACTTCTCTTATTTAGCACCTATGGCCCTAGAAGAAGCTACATACCAAATTTCGTTCCAATCCGTTTGATAGTTTTGGAGAAATCGTGATTTAGTAACTTTGACGCCCCAAACCTCCCTAAGATTTCGATTTTTTTTAAACCTTTTCTTAGTGAGCACCTATGGCCCTAGAGGAAGCTACATACAAAATTTCGTTCCAATCCGTTCAGTAGTTTTTGAGATTTCGTGATGAGTGGGTGGGTGAGTGAGTGAGTGGTAGTTGGCTTTTATATATATAGATTTTTAATGACATCCCAAAACGTTTCTGTGGACCATGATCGGTGCTCTTTTACTACTCCCGACAATAGGTCTCACCGTCAGGGCCACTGCAACAAACTCACTAATAAACACCGGACTAATTATGAAAAGAAAACAAGGAACTATACTAAAATGAAATAATATTGCTGTAAGGCGTAGACCATTGTTGTCTATAGTGGGTCGAATGAATTATGAATGGAGTCGGTCGCTTGTTGTACAAGTGTCAACGTAAATACTATTAGGAAATCAATTAGCATCGAGTGAGCACAGCGTGCTATGTCTTGTGTAATGAAGCCGTTTACTGTGAAGGTTTGTGTTGTGTTTTGCCTTCGTGTAATGTGAACGAATAAACTTGTATTTAAAATAATTGTTTTTGTTTTATTGCCTTATGTTTGCTCATAATTCATGTGTAAGGTTAAAAATGGTTCCGTCAACAGTGTTGATGGTTAAATCTGTATACAGGGTGTTGGAACCATTCTACCAAATTTTACCAAGTTGTTCAACAGGTCAAAACTAGCAAATCTATCTATATAAAAGCGAAATGGCACTGATTCATTCACTCATTCATTCATCAGCAGAACTAAGAATCTACTGAACCAAATGAGTTCAAATTTGGAATGCATGTTCAGTTGGACCTTTAGACGCGCACTAAGAACGGATTTTGAAAACATCCCAAAGATACGCCCAATATTCGCGTTTTTCTAGCAATTTTTTCGTTTTCTCAGCTTTTTCGAGAACTAATTGGCAGAAAACGTTGAAATTTGGTACTTAGGTTCGTTTAAGGCCTAAAAGTAGTCTGTTAAAAAATGTTTGAGATTCTCCCAAAATTACGCCAGAAATAGGCGCTTTTGCATTTTTCCTTGCGTTTTCAATGCGTTTTTGATTATCCTCAAATTACGCCTGATATTGACGTTTTCCCAGTTATTCTTTGCGTTTTTGAGGCGTTTTTCATGTGTTAGCAGAACGACTGAATAGTATACAATAATCTGTTTTAATTTTTGGGTTGGTAAGCAATGAGCGGAACCCTCTAATCTATTTATATAAAAGCGAAATACCACTCACTCACTCAACACGATTTCTCAAAAACTACCGAACGGATTGAAATTAATTTTGGTATGTGGCTTCCTCTAGGGCCATAGGTGCTCACTAAGAAAGGGTTTGAAAAAATTCGAAATTTTAGGGGGGGTTTGGAGGATCAAAGTTATTAATAAAAGATTTCTTCAAAACTACCGAACGGATTGAAATGAAATTTAGTATGTAGCTTCCTCTAGGGCCATAGGTGCTTACTAAGAAAGGGTTTGAAAAAATTCAAAATTTCAGGGGGGTTTGGGGGCATCAAAGTTATTAAATCACGATTTCTTCAAAACTACCGAACGGATTAGAATGAAATTTGATATGTAGCTTCCTCTAGGGCCATAAGTGTTCACTAAAAAAGGGTTTTAAAAATTGGAAATTTTAGGGAGGTTTGGGGGGGTAAAACTTACTAAATCACGATTTCTCAAAAGTTACCGAACAGATTGGATGGAAATTTGGTAAGTAGCTTCCTCTAGGGCCTTAGGCGCTCTCTAAGAAAGGGTTTTAAAAAATTCGAAATTTTGGGGGGTTTGGGGGATCAAAGTTATTAAATCACGATTTCTTCAAAACTACCGAAAGGATTGGAATAAAATTTTGTATGGAGCTTCCGCTAGGGCCATCGGTGCTCACTAAGAAAGGGTATGAAAAATTTCGAAATTTTAGGAGGGGTTTGGGGGAATTAAAGTTACTAAAACAATAATTTCAGATCTTTTATTATTATGACAATAGTGCTTTTATTATTTAAGATCTATATATATATAAGCCAAATACCACTCACTAACTGAACACTTCAAAAGATTACAATTACGCTGAAAAGACTGAAAATACTAACCACCACGGGCAACGCCGTACGGGTCAACTAGTAATACAATATAACAAGTGTTATAGTTCTTGCCTAGTTTAGAAGTTGTCTGTTTAACTCTCTCATGCAACTCGTCATGATGCTTATCACATTGGTTTACATAAATTTGCATAGTTTAATTTTGCGCCGTTTCAAGATGGCGTCGGTTCAAACTTTACAACAACTAATGATTTTACACAAAAAAAATGTTGAGATACATAAATGTAGACAATTAAAAACAAATCTAACGGTGTATAACTTTTAATCGTCGGGTTAATGATTAGTGAGAAGATGCAATAAGTCTGTCTAAAAATAATTTTTATTACTCTTGTTATGAAAAGTAGCTCTTGTCACACTAACAGAACCCAAAGTAGGTGTTGCCCAAAGTGCAATGTTAATCAAATGGGATTTATTTTGCGTACCCGGTTAAGCAAAGTAAATGATAATTTTGAGCTATTCATGTGGTGACTTTTAAACATAAAACAAGTCACCTGTTCCACTGTTCGTTTATTATTTCCTAACCTGCCATTGCTGTTATTGATAGTGAGTTGTAGTTAGGCTATTTAAGAGTTGTTAAAACTTAAGGGTCTGCTCCAGTAAACGAGAAAGCAACCGGAAACCCAACCGCTTCTCACTGTATCCCTATCTAAACAGTGCAATTTATTGCAGCTGAACGCTTTGACATTGCCTCATTTCAAACCATTTTATAAGTCTATCTTTTGTAATTGAGTGATGGAAAAGAAACTTAATATTCTTTATAAAATTTCGGATCCGGCTTGCAAATCCGGATTAAAAATTATTTTTCATCATTAATTTCTTATTGTGTTAAGAAAAAATTCAAACTTTGTACTTACAAAATGTCAATTACATAACAAATCAAAAACATTTAAAAAAATGTAAATTGCAAGACGGATGCGTATTGAGACTGTGCTTAAAATGAGACCTTGCAAACAATTTTAAGATAAAAAGTAAACGAAATAAATGGTTTGAAATTTAACATTGCTCTTATGGGATAAAAATCCAAGATGACCGCCCCTACAGCAGACCCTTAAGACGTAAACTTATTTAATAATGGAAATAAGTGATAGTGAAGTCGAACGTGACAATACTCCTCCACAAATAATTGAAACTGCCAGAAATGTAACTTTGAACTTATTACCTTCTAAGTCGCGGGAGAAATATGAAAGACAGTATAAACTATTTCAATCATGGTGCGGTGAAAATGATGTTCATAAAATATCAGAAAACGTTTTAACTGCATTCTTTGATGGAAAAAATACGGTAGTGAAATCAAGCACCTTGTGGAGTGTGTATTCTATGCTGAAGGCTACAATATAGGTAAAGGATGACATGGATATAAGTAATTATAAAAAGTTGATAGCGTTTTTGACACAAACAAACGGTGGTTACAAATCTAAAAAATCTAAGACTCTGTTTAAAGATGAGCTCTTTACACAACACGAGCAACAAGTGTTTGCTGCATTTAAGAAAATTGCCAAAATGGAACTTTGCGCACATGTTGCACAGTTAGCTATTTCCGTGATTGTTGAAGAAATTCACGTGACTGTGTTTTGTCTAAATATACACAGGGTTATAATTTCAATGTAAAATTAGATAAACATTGTCTTTATCACAACATCAATTACTGAAAGGGCAAGCTATTTATTTAAAGCAAAACAAGTAAAATTATAACTACCTTTCTTTAGCAATAATATTTAATTTCGTTTGAGCATTTCGTTCGAGTCCTAGCAAATTTATTATTTAAGTGAAATTTTTATTTTATTTTAATTACTTTATTTTAGAAATGCTTGATCGAGAGAATTTGTTAAGGAAGGGATTCCGATAATAATTCCACCACGTAGTTGAACCGCTGACGTGAGTTGAGCGAATTTCATAAATTAATTTGGTATGTATTAGGGTTTCAACCAACTATTTTGGAAATTCATCTACTCACGAAGGCGCTGAATCGAAAAGCTCCCAGTGTGTACGAAATATATTAGTAGCATTTGTTTGCATCTAAAGCCTAGGCTACGATACGAGCGGTGAGCGGCGGGCGGTGGACGGCGAGCGTTACTAGCAAATTTCTTGAGCGGCGGACGTGGCTACGATACAAGCGGCAACATTCCCACAGTCAAAGAGATGACGTCACTCGAGGAACTAGTGCTGACGGAAATACTTAGTGAGAGACCAGTATTTATAGGAAAATCACAATATAGGACTACTATATCTTTAACCGTAGACTTAAGTGATATTTCCTTTGGTCCAGAAATTCAGGTGTAACCCTGGTAGAGAGTATTTTAAAAATATATACTTCCTGTGAAAATAACAGTGTTAAACAGTCCCACAACAGAAAGTTTAAATCCTTTATGAGGTTTAAAAAATAAATAACAGAATTCCAAATTCCAAAATTATAACCGCACAATTTAGAACCTTTTTTGTTTACCGTCGGAATTTCTTGAAATTTGTACTTTAACATAAATTCAGGTATAACCCGGGGAGGGAGTAATTTTAAAATATATGCTTCCTGTGAAAATAACAATGGCAAGTAGTCCCATAAAAGAAAGTTTTAATCTATTGGTGTTGTTTTATTCCATAATTCATGGTGTTTAAAGAATAAATAAACCCTTGAACCAAATACAAAATTCCGAAAGTATACTCACAAAAATTTGCATCTTTTTTGTTTACCGTCGGATTTTCTTGAAACTTGGACTTTAACATAAATTCAGGTATAACCCGAGGAGGGAGTAATTTTAAAATATATGCTTCCTGTGAAAATAACAATGG
>JAGFPH010006377.1:0-14624 GCA_018207615.1 Philaenus spumarius | reverse complement strand
TGAATTAAAGCTCTCGACGAGAAACTTTTGGGAAAATTGCCAGAATTCATCAACATTTTTTAATTTTGGAAACACCTTTTGGGCGGAAACGATTTTTTCTATCAACTATGTACAAACGATCCAAAGATTAACTAGATTCTTTCTAACTGCGAGCGAAGCGAAGCAGCCATCTGAGGCCGAAGGCCGAGGCGGGGTTGGGACGCGAAGCGTCCAGGGGCAGAGCCCCTAGTTAATATTATAGCTAAGAAATTAATAATCGAATATATTTATATGTTATACGAAGATGTACGAATGTTTCCGAAGTTAAACGTATAGTTAACTTCTTTAAATTTGTATAAACAAATATATTGATGATAAAAGGTTGTATTTATATACAGTTTATAAACTCAAAGCAAATATTATAACGTATATTATAACACACATTTAAAAAAATCAACTTCACAAGGAATTATAACGATTGAAGTTGTAAACATAACCTCAAACTATAATCTACACTGGGTTTGTAGTTACAGATGATGGGTGAAATCAGCTGTTTTATTATATGTTAGTCACGTACATATAGGAGTTTTTATAGGAGTTGATTTCAAAGAAAGTAACCATTGTTGTTACCGTAGTGCGACTTCTATCTAGTTTCCCATAATCCCAAGTCGCCAAAATCATATTCAACTCAAAATTGCGTGTTTATTTTTTACCAACAGAATATATACTACTTTTTAGCGAATTGCCATTAGAAAGATGAGCTATTGCAGTGACCCTTATGTTGAGAGATAAGGTCGGTAGTGCTCGATGAGCACCGTTCATGGTAAACAGAATACGTTTTAAGTTGTCATTATAAATTGTATAAATATATACACTTCGCACTTTAACGGCTGCGTTTACGTCCGATTTGGCTTAAGTTTGGTAGGCCTACACACCTTGGTTTTCTAAGTCGCTTGGTCACGTTCGTTAGCAAAAAAATCCAACAACCGGAAGCAGGTTTTTTAATTTTGTTTAGATTTTTCGTACTTGAATATACTTTTTTAAGGTTGTATGAAAAATAAACGGTATCAGTTAACTGACACAAACTTTCTCCCAACTTACTGTAGGCAAAATAATATTGTTTTTAATCATTTTATTTACTACTTTTTAGAACAAAACACAAAAATAATATTCTACCTACGTCAATCGTATAAACAAATTATTGTCCCAGGCGGGATTCGATCGCGCGACCTTTGAATTACTGGCCGTGCTCGCTACCGTGGTGCTACCCCGTGCGGCCGCCGCCGCGATGCTAGATTGACAACACAAACTTGTTTATTTTTAAACATTTCCCCATAATTGTAAAACGCCGAAGTTTTGATAAAAGCGGGTGGTGTCATTTTGTTTGGCATCTTAAGCACTATAAATACAGAAAATTTGATCAAAATCGTTAGAGCCGTTTTTGAGAAATTTGCATTTTTGTCGTTTTTTATGGGTTTTTAGGAGTAAATTACCATTAAAAATTAGAAATTCCAAAAAATGAAAAAAATGTCTGGAGATATTAGGGTTTAGTACCTACATACCAAATTTCATGAAAATCGGACCTATAGTGTCCTCTCTGGTCGTGTATACATACAGACAGACTGACAGACAGACACCACTCTAAAAACACTTTTTTAGGTTCAGGGAGCACCAAAAACAAAAAATTTCAGTAAAAATATTTTTGGGTTCAGGGAGCACCAACACAGATAATTGCACTAAACAATTTTTGGGGTTCTGGGAGCACCAAAACAGATAATTCAACTGAAAATTCAAATTCGAACATTTTTACGAAAACAATACTTTCTCCATATACTACGTATAGGGTGGAGAAAGTAACAAATAATTAAAGGAAATTATTCTACTTATATATTTTTTACACGTCCTTATAGACTGTCTGGTTCCCCCAAAATCGATCAAAACTTAACATAGGCCTACCATTAAAGTACCCGGTTACATTTGAACGATTTCGCCGTGGAGGAAGCTTCTGATCCTAGGCGCGATGGTCGTGATACAAACTCGCTAAGCATGTATATGAAGAGCGAAGCGAAGCGAAGCTATCAATAATCCGAGTCCGCAAGGCAGAGGTGCAAACTCGCTAAGAAAATTTTTCGCAGCGAGCGGAAGACTCATCGCGTGAAATGGGGTTGGAGGCTGAGGTACAAAAAAAAATTCTACCAATAAATTTCGTACAGCCCATCTGGTTCCTCCAAAATCGATCAAAACGTAAAATACCATAAAAGTACCCGGTTCAAATTAACGTGGTCGGGTTTACCGTGGGGGCTGCTTCTGGTCCGAGGCCGACGGTTGGAACGCGAAATCCGTTGCGAGCGTAGCGAAGCATTCTATAATAAGCATCAGTCTGAGTTGCTCCTCCATTTAATGCAATATTTTATAATTGTAAGTTAAATGCAATAAATACAACAAAGCCTTAAAACCCCGTTATACAGGATGTTTCTTAAATAGGACGCCAAACTTCTTTAGTGGGTTCCTTACATAAAATTTTTTCTTATAAACATGTGTCTTAGAACGCTTCGTTTTCCAGATATCCGCCATTTTGTTTTCTTTACAAAATAATTCATATCTAGAGAACGATTTGACTGATTTAGTTCAAACTTGGCATGCAGTTTAATCTAACAATGATCTGTCTCGAGAAAAATAAGCGGTTATACCCAATCATGTGTGTCAAAATGGCGGCTGTTTGAAAATTTCAAACCTAAATTACTCAAAAACCCGTACATTTTAACAAAAAATTTCAAGATACGTTTTTTTTTTTTTTTTTGTAGCCCTTTTGATTCCCTATCGGATGGTGCAACTGTCAAAACAATAGAATGAATGATAACAGGTAAGTTAAAGACAATAACAGCATACATACAATATTATTGTGCTTTGTGTGTTGGTTAGGAAGCCGGTTTGAACAAACCAATTATTACACATAATAAGAAAACAAAATGGCGAATATCTGGAAACGTTTTAAGGCACATGTTTATAGCAACATTTTTATTTACCATTACGTAAGAAACCACGTAACCACATTACGTATTTACCATTCCAGAAGTTTGGCGTCCTATTTAACAAACACCCTGTATACATTTACTAAGTAAGTTTCGTATATTGAATGTATAAATAATCACATAGTACAAAATAAATTAGATACTTCAATAATACCAGCTCATTAAACTTTTAGTAACAATGTCGTAACGTTAACATTTCATCATAAAAAGGAAACTTTAAGAGAGAAATTTTCTATTACTTTCTATTAAAAAGCAATTAGATACTAAAAAAACAAGTTGTGTTCACCGGGCGAACGCGGTGAATAGAAATGGCTTTTGTTTTGTAGGCAAAACAATAACGATAACTTTAATGTATGCTCGAAGAATAAGTATTAGAGCTGCATTGGTAATTGGAATAGTTTCACAATTTGTAATATTAGCTTTCACGGTCGAATTACAAGCAATCGACTGAAACAAACGGCAAATTAAGGGGAGGATACCCTGTCCGCCATATTGAATGTGAATCCCATAAGAGCAATGCTACAGAATAAGTCATTTTTCAGTTAATTCCTGGAATAAAATAAAAAAATTCGTTTCATTTTGAAGTACTGTCAAATGCGGATGTTGAGAGCCGAATACATTTTCAAAAACAGTTTTTTTTTTCATAAACGTATGATATAAATAGTAAACTTTATTAATTGTTTACTCAGTTGCAAAACGAGTTATTGCAAAAAACCTTGGCAATCAACACTCGCAATCTATTTTACTTTAAGAAAAAAAATACGGCTTTCGTTTTTTGATCGTATGATATAAATATAGTAAACTTTATTGATTTTTTACTCGTTGCAAAACAAGTTATTGCAAAATGAAAATAACACAAAAATATGCTTAAAAGTAAAAGTACGGTTAGGTTATTTTAACATTGAAATTAGTAGCCAACTTCGCCGTTTTGAATTTAGCCTTAAAGGGTAACTTCAAAGATATAATCATTTGGTTCAACTATCACTTTGCGAAGGGGAACAAAAAAAGTCGAAACGCGTCACGTGAAATAATTCCATCACGCAGTTGAAACGCCGACGTGAGTTGAGCGAATTTACAATATATGTTTCAGGGTTTCAACCAAATATCTGGGATATTTGTCTATTCACGAAGGCACTGAATAGCTGCCTACGTGTACGATATATATTAGTCGAATTTTTTGCACGTGTTTTGGTTTATTGTAGGCCTTTTTTATACAAATCAACCGTTTTACTTATAATAAATATGTAACAACAGGATGTTTGAATTCAATTATAATACAGTAAGCATTTTTCTTAATTTTTGTTTGTGTGGTTTTTTTTTAGTTTGTTAATCTAATCTAAAAGGAATAAGTTGGTCGCTATGGCAATGAATGTAAAGAAACCTGTGGTGCCTTAGCTTACTTTAGATCAGAACAGCTGTTTTACCTGATATAGGGCTGGGAGTGGACCCTTGCATTTTCACTATTTTTACGCTTTAAAATAACAAATTTTACAAAATTTCTTAGTGTGCGTCTATGGCCTCATAATAAAGTACCTTTAAATTTTCGTATTTGTACTTAAGTAGTTTTTGCACTACCTTGATTCTATGTCAGTCAGGACAGCCGCTTATATATCTATATATATAAAAGCGAAATACCCACTGACTCAGTCATCACGATTTCTCAAAAACTACCGAACGGATTGAAATGAAATTTGGTATGTAGCTTCCTCTAGGGCCATAGGTGCTCACTAAGAAAGGGTTTGAAAAAATTCGAAATTTTAGGTGGGGTTTGGGGGGATCGAATTTATTAAAAACGATTTCTTCAAAACTACCGAACGAATTGGAATGAAATTTGGTATGCAGCTTCCTCTAGGGCCATAGGTGTTCACTAAAAAACAGTTTTAAAAAATTGGAAATTGTAGAGGGGGTAAAAATGACTAAATCACGATTTCTCCGAAATTACCGAACAGATTTGAATGAAATTTGGTATGTAGCTTCCTCTAGGGCCATAGGCGCTCGCTAAGAAAGGGTTTAAAAAGATTCGAAATTTTACTGGGGTTTGGGGGGGTCGAAGTTACTAAATCAAGATTTCACAAAAACTACTGAACGGATTGGAACTAAATTTGGTATGTAGCTTCCTCTAGGGCTCACTAAGAAAGGGTTTCAAAAAATTCGAAATCTTAGGAGGTGTTTGGGGTCAAAGTTACTAAATCACGATTTCTCCAAGACTACTGAACGGATTGGAATGAAATTTGGTATGTGTAGCTTCCTCTAGGGCCATAGGTGCTCGGTAAGAAAGGGTTTTGAAAAGTTCGAAATTTTAAGGGGGTTATTTGGGGGGGTCAAAGTTACTAAACGAAGATTTTTCAAAAACTACTGAACGGATTGGAACGAAATTTGGTATGTAGTATCCTCTAGGGCCATAGGTGCTCGCTAAGAAAGGGTTTTAAAAAATTTTAGGGGGTTTGAGTTTATATCCTTATGACACACAAAATTACCATTATTTGTCGCATTTATTTCACCAAAATAATTATGCAATAGCGAAGAACGTCGTCATTAAATAAAATATAAAAAACACACACACACAAAGAACATTTTTTTTTATTTGTTGTTTTTTTTTTCAAAATATTTTATATAAAGCACAGATAATTTTTTTTTTTCAGTTTAGCGTTTAGCTTATAAAAGACCTATCGCGAATGATTACATTTAGCATGGATTCAATATCCCGTTGCAAGTTAATGCACTCTAGCGATTTGATATTGATTACAATTGGAGACCTAATTGTGTTTCATTGATAATGCGTAACGATTGGCGTGGGATTACGCATGACGTCACAGAGTGAGCAAAATTTTACAGTATCGTCAGTGGAACAGGTATAGTAAGCGATGTACGGGGAATCTAAGGAGAGGCCCCTACAACAGCTTAACACCCCAAGCACACATCTGTAATGAAAAACGTAAATTCTGTTTCCAACCGACATTTTTATATTATTGGAATTAACCCTTCGGTTGCTGATTACATAGTTTCCTATGCTAAGGTGTTTTAAAACTTCGGGCAGAAATGTATTTAACATTTTTTTAATAAAAGTATGACGTATTATACAGGATGATTCAGAAGTATGCAGCAATGTATCGTTAGCTCATGCTATAGCTACAAATAATAAAAAAGTTCATATAAACATAGGCCTGAAAATGTGTTTATACAAATTTATAGAGGAAATACCTATTCGTTTAACTTCGGAAACATTCGTACATCTTCGTGTAACATATAGACATATTCGATTATTAATTTATTCACTATAATATTAATCACTTCTAAATCATTTGATCTATCAATATGAAATAAAAAGCAATTAAAATGTAATATTTTTATCTTTCTTTGGGTATATAATAATGTATGTAAATACAACATTTTAACAAATAGGCGTACAGTTCTTTATTGTAGAAGTTTTCTGAAATCAAACCTTAAACAATTCGTATCCGTAAAGACCAGTGAGTCCAATATATCTACGTCAATACGTAGTTACAGGTTGGAAATGGCGATGGTCGGTATGTAGCAACAAATCAAACGTGTGTGGGAAATTACTTGACGGTACACTCGCTGCGCTGGTTCTAACATGCATACACAAAGCAAAAATGTTAATATAAGGACGTTCCAGCGGTCAAGGAAATGAAAAATATTCTGGGAAAGTCAGAGAACTTGTCAGAAAAAGTCCGGGAAAATTTGTTTATATCTTTTTAACGAAGATGCAAAAATGAGAAGTCTTTCTTTGCTCAATCTTCCTGTGGGAACACCTCCAGCAGTACTATGTTAAAAGTCTAAAAAGTACTAAAAAAGTTGTCTTATTTTAAAAATTACTAATAAAGTAGCCTTATTTTAAAAAAATACTAAAAAAGTAACCTTATTTTAAAAAGTACTAAAAAAGTAGCCTTATTTTAAAAAGACCTAAAAAAGTAGCCTTATTTTAAAAATACTAAAAAAGTAGCCTTATTTTAAAAAGTACTAAAATAGTTGCCTTATTTTAAAAAGTACTAAAAAAGTAGCCTTATTTTAAAAATACCAAAAAAGTAGCCTTATTTAAAAAGTACTAAAAAGGTAGCCTTATTTTAAAAAGTACTAAAAAGTAGCCTTATTTTAAAAAGTACTAAAAAAGTAGCCTTATTTTAAAAAGTACTAGAAAGTAGCCTTATTTCAAAAATACTAAAAAAGTAGCCTTATTTTAAAAAGTACTAAAAAGTTGCCTTATTTTAAAAAGTACTAAAAAAAGCCTTATTTAAAAAGTACTAAAAATGTAGCCTTATTTTAAAAAGTACTGAAAAAAGTAGGCTTATTTTAAAAAGTACTAAAAAAGTAGCCTTATTTTGAAAAAGTACTAGAAAGTAGCCTTATTTTAAAAAGTACTAAAAAAGTAGCCTTGTTTTAAAAAGTACTAAAAAGTAGCCTTATTTTAAAAATACCAAAAAAGTAGCCTTATTTTAAAAAGACCTAAAAAAGTAGCCTTATTTTAAAAATACTAAAAAAGTAGCCTTATTTTAAAATGTACTAAAATAGTTGCCTTATTTTAAAAAATACTAAAAAAGTAGCCTTATTTTAAAAATAAAAAAAGTAGCCCTATTTAAAAACTACTAAAAAAGTAGCCTTATTTTAAAAAGTACTAAAAATTAGCCTTATTTTAAAAAGTACTAAAAAAGTAGCCTTATTTTAAAAATACCAAAAAAGTAGCCTTATTTAAAAAGTACTAAAAAAGTAGCCTTATTTTAAAAAGCACTAAAAAAGTAGCCTTATTTTAAAAAGTACTAAAAAGTAGCCTTATTTTAAAAAGTACTAAAAGTAGCTTTATTTTAAAAAGTACTAAAAAAGTAGCCTTATTTTAAAAAGTACTAAAAAGTAGCCTTATTTTAATAAGAGTACTAAAAAAGTAGCCTTATTTTAAAAAGTATTAAAAAAGTGTTTTTAATAATAAAAAAATCCCATTAATGTTCCCTTTTTTAAAGAACAAGCCAATTTTTAAGTTACCAAATGAGGCGATTCTAAAATTTAAGGTTTTAAAGAAAAACGTTATTTATAATAATCTTTATTTTATATTCAAGCGAGCCTAATTTGTTCTGGTAAAATCTGAATCTTGAATTTTATGATTGAGGGATGTAGCTGACTATAGAAATTGTGGTGTAAGTTTAGCAAATGTTGACTCTCAATATTTGCTCTATATTCTGAGGAAATTGTTCATATTAATTTACCTATGCGGTGATTTTTAACTCAGTAAATGTGTACAATATAATTTATAAGGATTATAAAACTGTAGGCCTATTGGTTAATTTTTTTAATTTATATTATCTTTTAGTTGCTTTCCAACTTTATATTGATAGATCGTTATTATAATGAAGAAATTAATAATCTAATATAAGAATAATTCTTCCAATATGTTGTATGAAGACGTACTAATGGTTCCGCAAACGAATGGTTCACTTCTTTAAACTTGTAAAAATTAATACTTATATATATTGATAATAAAAGGTTGTATTTTAATTCATTTTATAACCTCAAAGCAAATCTTTTAACGTATTATAGCCTACATTAGTTCTTTAACTCATATTTAAAAAAAAAAATCAATTTCACAATACTTATATATATTGATTAAAGTTGTAAACATAACACCAAACTATAATCTACGCTAGGTTTTGTTTTAGTATTACAGATGATGGGTGAAATCAGCTGTTATATTATATTGTTACTCACGGGGACGTATATTGCTACGTACGAACTTACACTTGCTTTTATAGGAGTTGATATTTTCATTTGTGGATTATAACAATAACTGTTTAATTTGGTAAAAAATCGAGAAGAATTAGTAAATACCTACTGGTAGGCTAGTTTTGACCTATTCAGCTATAAATACCCTGTTTAGTGCCAAAACGTTGTTTTGACCTATCTTAAACGGTTTAGCACATTTCCCCGCCGCCTCACTCTAATTACTCTCACAGATTAATCACTTTTACTTGCACAGTCAGTAAAGTATCATTGAAATTCGTTCAGTGATCAACGAGACAAAAAAAAAACTTTCTCCGTAATTATCAGACCGCCCGCAAGGCAGCGCTAACAGTTTACAGCTAATAAATCAAACATAAAACGGATTTTTAGATAAGAAATATTCGAACGATGAAATATTTGATCGTCGATGCAAGCAAGGGCTGGTACAAATACATGTTAAACAGATCAGATATTTGTCCAAAGAAGTTAGAGTGCGAAGCTGTCAGCAGCTTTTCATGCAATAATTACAGGTCTACAGTTGCCCACACCTGGTTGGAGTCAGGCTTCATACACCTTCACTACTGACATAGATATATTATCTGCTGATCTCGGGTTCATAGAAACAACAATTATTTTACGTTTAGCTTCGGGAAGTTATTAAAATACAGTGTATTTTAAACAAAGGAAAAAATAAAGAAGTAAATGTGTGTGGTCATTGGCCCCCGCCAGGAACGAAGTTCATCACGCATTTTCTTCAATTCTTTTACCAGCCTTAACGGCAACATACACACATAATTTTAATCTTTCAATTGCCGTTTATTATTAGTTTCTTTTTTTTACACAAATATTTACTGTTTCCATACGTTAAATGTTATTATAATAAAGGTGCAGGAATTAATTATAACATCAAAGCTAAGATGGTAAACATAGTTAAATGTACATTCATTGAAAATACATTCAATAAACATAAAATGTTGATTCATCAGTCTAGGCCTAACCTAAAATTATTTTGTATGTTTAATTTATTTGACCTGTCTTAACGGCAACAGACATACAATAATTTTAGTTTAGGTCTAGACTTAAAATTTCTTTCTAGGCCCTAGGCCTTACCTAAAATTATTGTGTTGCCGTTAAGACATGCATTTCTAATACACACAATAATTTTAGGTTAGGCCTAGACTGATGAACCAAAATTTTATGTTTATTGAATGCATTTCAACGCTTGACGATAATATCTGATCTACGCCGGACGGAACCGATCGTCTATTAATTTAAATTGATGAACCAAAAAACATATTTCTTGAATTTATTTACAATCATTACCATAGCAACCAATTTGATAACGCTTTTTCGTTACGCGTATTTTATAATTGTAATTGCCGTAGCAACCAAATTGATAACGCTTTTTCGTTGCTCGTATTTTATATTTGTCATTTCCGTAACAACCAATTAATAACACTTTTTTCGTTACGCATTACATTTTCTATTTGTTAACACCTACCGCAAAACGCGTTAAGGAACTTCGTTCCAAAATTGAAGACATTTGATATTTCAAGAACTGCTTAGGATAGAAAAATGTTCGACTTCTCATTTTAAAGCCCTTAACCTGAACTAACTGCAGGGTTTAAAAATAATAACAAAACACTACTTCTCACACACATAGTTTTAATAATGAAACGCGTTTCAACGACAAAGTCGTCATCTTCGTATATGAGCTAAAACTAAAAACCTATAACTAGTTACTTTCCTTACCCTATACTAGGTAAGGTAAGTATTGCGATCGACCCAAAAATTCGATGTCGAGTTTTCATAATATCTTTACGTTTCAAGGCCCCCTGAGTCCAAAAAATGCATTTTTGGCGATTGGTCTGTCTGTGTGTCTGTGTGTCTGTGTGTGTGTGTGTGTGTGTCCGGAGTGCACAGGGCAAACGGCTGGACGGATCGAACTGAAATTTACAGGATATCTTCAAACACGTAAACAATTAAACCCATGTAAATTTGAAGCAAATTGGAGGTGGTGTCTTACCGTGGGACCAGTTTTTAGCACATTTTTGGTATTTACTCCAAAACCCCTCTAACGATTTTGATTAAACTTTGCTAACATACTCTACTCAGACCCCCTTAACACGCTATGTACGCTATATACCCTTAAAAATTCGTTGAAAAAAGTTATTACAAAAACGCAAGTTATTTTGTTTGTATCTCCGAAATGGCTGGTCATATCGACTTGAAAATGGTCTTATTCGATTCAGCGTCCAAAAGAATGTCAAAAAAGATACCCCACTCAACTTTTTCCATTTTTTCAAAAATTGACCCCAAAAACGCCCTTTTTGGGGGCAAAAATTACTTTTTTAAACTAGCCGTGTTTGGTATCGACCTTGACATTTTTGGGGGTGAGAAATCGATTGAGACCAAAATCAGGTCCGTGGGATTAACCGTTTTGAAGTTAGTACCGCTTTCTTCGAAACGGATACTCCTATTAACTCGAAAATGGTATCATCAATCTCTCGCTCGAAAAGTTTGGTAATTGATACAGCATCTATTTTGGTAAGGAAAGTTGTGTGATGTGCACACCAGATGTTTTAACTTAGGATTAAGCAACATGCCTCTTCACACCAATCAAAAACCGAGTAGTAGTGTTAAAACCCTGTGATTATGATGACCATGTCATCGAAATGTACATAAGGGTAACGTATTAAACATAACAATTTAGTTGTTTAGTTATTGTTTTTGTTTTTGTTCCTTGTTTTGTGGTTCGGGTTTCATTTAGATCGGTGTGATTTTTGTCGCCACAGTTTGTTTAACATACCTCTTGTCAAGAGTGAGCGTGGACTTAGTGTCTAAACAACCATTACGGGTAACGTAACAACAGACAGTCAAATACCAACAAATAACTACAGGTCTGTGGTGTTCTATAAGTTTACAAAACGTGATTTTTCTAAAGTTAATTTAATTTATCTTTAATAAAATACCTTGCGTTTTGTAAAAACAACATAACCAATTCTGACAGCTACGACTAAAGTAATTGGCATTAGAAATAAAACTATTTCATATCTTAATTAGTTCGACCACACAGCTGAACCGTTGACGTGAGCTGAGCGAATTTCTAAAATTAAGTTTATATGTTTTCAACCATACAATACATTATTACATTATACTACTTGTATTGACCACATAAGGTAGTGGTATGGGGGGAGGCATGACCTCACATCAGCGTTCAAAGCGGGCCACAGAGCCTAAAAGGTTGAGAACCCCTGGTTTACAAGTTGGGTCAAGTATTCTGCCAAAACATTTAATTACAGAAAGGTAACGCAGAGTAACGCCAAAAACCGAAACTATACCCGACAAAAACCACTCCTACATCGTAATGTTAGGCCAGGTTGTGTGCAGAATAGTCGACAATTGCACAATACCTGCTATGCAAGGCGTTGCTAATAATGCACAAGGAGTGGACTTAGAATGTGATTGATAATATTGCTTCTTCCAACGTATCATTATAGCTTGTGTTCGCTTGATTGTTATCTTTGTCTTTATTATAATTGATGTGTTCATATTGTTGTGCGTCAACAGAACGTGGGAGCTGTACTTAGGCTACGGTGTACCTCCACCGTATTGCATACATTATGTTCTATAATAAACTCAATTTTGTTTACTGTTTAAATTCGTATGTCTCAATTACTATATCTATATTGCTACAAGAGGCTTTGCCCTGACTGAATGACTTGATTTAGAATCAATGTGGAGCCAAAACTACTTAACACACAGATAGACTAAGGAAAATTTGGATTTATATTCTTATGGGATCATTGTATCTTAGAGGGTCTTAAGGAATTTTCAAAATTTGTATTTTAAAGCGTAAAAATAGTGAAAATTCATGGGTCTAACACTCCCAGCCTTATAATAGATTAAACAGCTGTTCGGAAATGTTTAACAACACATGTTCGTTCACATTCATTACCATAGCGACCAACTTAGTAAATTTAAAATAAGTTTATTATTCTTCACAACCAACAGCTTTTTAGGTTAGATTAACAAACCAAAAGCAAACACAAACAAAAATCAACGAAAAATGCTTACTGTATTGTAATTCTATTGTCACATTATATAAATAAATCAGCTGATTTTGGTGAAAAGCTTAACGATATTTTAGGTTAGGCCAATGCTGAACCAACACACGTGTCTTGAAAGCAATAAAATTTTATTACAATCTATAAAAATAAAAATGTAAACGTACGTTTGTTCACAATCTAAAATTTCCGAAAATTCTTCACAGATTGCTTTGAAATTTTGGCACAACGTTCGAATACACACATGTTTTTATATTTAAAAAAAATAGCACCATCTGTTGGACATAAAAATAACGCAAATTATACAAATTATTTTACGGTAATTGGGGGCACCGTAATAAATAATAATTATATATGCTTAGTGTTGGTAGGGTAATCAGCTGTTTGCTCTAATATTTTCATTAACAGCTGATTTCAAAAATTGAAACAATTATTTGTATTTCTGAATTTTTAGGTTAGGGTTTTGTTTAAGCGTAGACCTGAGCCTTGCCGGTTCTTTTAACCTTTATTATAACGGCTGTTATAAATTATACGAAGTAAGTTATTAGTTATTGAACGGGGTTGTCGTGCGGAGCACGCAGGGGTCTCCCCGAGTAACAAAATAAAATCAAACGCAAACTAAAATGTACGAAAAATGCTTTCTGTATTATAATTCAATTCAAACATCTGTTGTTACATATTATAAATAAAACAGATGATTTGGATAAAAAATTTTACTTAATTTTAGGTTAGGCCTACTATTAACCGAAACAGGTGTATTGGCAACCAATTTGGCAAATTTATATTCAGGTGATTATTCTTCACAGCTAATAGTTTTTTTTTTTTAGATAAGGTAAAATCAAACGAAAGGTTTACTGTATTATAAGTCAACACATCTAGTATTACATATTGTATTGTTTAATTTAGTTGGTAATATCAAAATTTGTTTAAAATGTTCATTATTTAAATATTAATGGTGAAATTAGAACACATTCCGTAATTCGAATTATTTGAGATGGTCGTGTCTATTTCGATATCTGTCTTACATTAGCTCTTGTATTGGTCACAGCTCAGTCGAAATTTCCGTGAAAATTTCACAGTATAAAATAATCTGTTTTCATTGGCTTCGCCATGGGTCTCTGTCGGAATCGATGAGCGAAGCGAGCATGGCCTGAGCCGCTAGTTAATATAAAGAAAATCTGCGTTCGTCTATACATTAGACTACATTTCTGATTGCTTTGTGGCACTCTACTTCCCTGTCTGAAGCACATTGGGTTCTTTTCGTTTTTACTAACACGGTGCTATTCCTACACTTTACATACTCAGAAGATAATGTTAATAATAATAATAATAATAAAGTGTGTTTATTATTACAAACATTTTTCAAGTTTACAAAAAATACTATTAAATACTTATTTACATAATGAAAGAAACAAAATAACAATATCCAAATATAATAATACATATAAAGAAACAAAACTAATAACTACAGTAACAAAAATAATATCACACTTTATGGCATGACCATTTAAAGGTCGTCCGCCAGGTAGGCAACTTTAATGGATTAAATTATACTAAATTACAAAGTTAAAAGATCCAAAACTATATGAACAACAAAATATACACATTGATCAAATAAAAACAATAATACAAAATCTGAATATTTAGTAACAAATAAATGTAAAACATCAAACTAAAACACATTTTAAACCCATACATTTGAAATACTACTGCAGGTTGTGAATATAAAAGAGATAAGGTGAGAAGCTACTACCGATGGATATTACCACAAAAAACAATATCGGCATTAATTTGCTAAAAATTAAATTCAAAAATAAAT